>CM043716.1:9644914-9886974 GCA_023969325.1 Oryzias curvinotus | reverse complement strand
CTGACAAACATCACTGTAATCAGGAGCAGATAAAAAATGCAGTTTAAAAAGTTCATATGTTTGACCCATAGAAACTACTCTGGGGCGGGGCCCACAGTTCCCTGACCGCCCCGAAATGATGCTTCCAGTTGACTCACTAAAGACTGATTTTCACTGGTCTGCCGTGCGTCTGTAACATATTCTCTGCACTATGGGATGCACTAAATTATAAAAGTCAAGATAAGTCCATCATTCACAGTCTCCAGGAATCATTGGTAACGCGTGTTGAGCGGTCAGCCGTGACCTCTTCAGATCGCTGTACATCAGCAAACACAACCAGAGGGAATCAGAAAGCTCTCCAGAGTAAAGGCCTGCTGGCTCCAAACTGTACGGCTGGAAGGATCCATTACTGCTGCACCAGTAATGTTAGGGTCGGGGGGTGGAGTGCTGTAAGCTAGCAAGAGAGCGTAAACAGAGAGCTCTCAGCAGCAGGGAGGAGATGACTTCCTCTGTGCCAATGGCCCCGCCCACAAACGCAGAAACAGTGTCCTAGAAAACGACAGTTTTTCTGAGTTTGACATCATTCATGCTGATTAGAAGACGGCTGGGACGCGTGGAAAGCTGTTTGATCAGCACCAATGCAGCCTGTGCTTCTGAGCGAGGGGGGGGACGAGAGGTAGAGCTGATGGAGGGCAGAGGTCAGAGGCGGAGGAAGAGGGCGGCGAAGGAAACAGAAAGTGATGGAGGTGGAGTATGAAAGCAGGGGGGGGGACGGCCGGAGGGAAAGGAGGCAGAGGTTACGTTCCCTCACATCCTCGTCCGTCTTTATGATCGTCTCCATCAGCGACTCGCTAACCTTCAGCACAAAGACCAAGAGAGATGATGAATGAGACGGAAAGCAGAGAAAGGACGAAGATTAGTAAACACAGAGATGATGAAAAATGACAAACGGTGGGAAGGGGGAGGAGGGGGGGGGGCATTAGGCGAAGAGGGGGTAAAAAGTGGAGGTAGGGAAGGTGACATTGGAGCGAGCCGCCGGCGTTTAGCTGGAGGACGGCCACGGGATTACATTAGAGGAGCACGCTCTGACTGCTCCTGCCGGGAGGGTCTGCGCACACACGTGCACGTTCACGTGCACGCGCACACACACAAGACGAAGGAGCATCCAGCATACTTATGCCTGCTAATCTGCGGGGAGCCTCCTCTGCACCTCTAGCCTGGATGGTGCTCCGGCCTGATAACCTTCACGGCGACAAGTCTGCCTTCCTGGAAAAACAACGATAACTTTGTCTGCAGCCACAAAACGGGTCACATGATCAGCGCCGCAAATGTGACCTTTGGCTCGCCGTAATCTCAGCTCCTCCTCGTCCGTCACTGCAGCACCACAGAAATGCATTTGAAAGTCTCCCTCCTAGTTCATTTCAACATTTATTTCCATTTCTGACTCAAGTTAAATAAACTTTTATCCCGTCAGGAAATCCTGCATTAAGTCAAAATCCAGATTTTTTTCTTCTTCTGGTGTTTTTATGCAAAGCAGCAATACGTCAGACTTGATGAGAAGCAGACTCATGCTGCTTAGAAATGAGTGCAGTTAGTCACTGGGACTAGAGGCTGAACACTAAAACTGCTGGAAGAAAATCCATTTTGCTTTACTTTTAAACGCAGAAGTTTGAGATAAATTATTAAAGTTACAAGTTAATGTCTGTTGGATGAAATACAATTCTTTTCTCTCGAGTTTCTCAATGTTTAACTGACAAGTCGTTTTGATCCGTTTTTCTTAAACTTTTTTAGTTGATTTGTTATCGTCTCATTTTAAAAGGCGGCTGCTAAAGGTCAGGAGGTCATTCCTAAAATGATGGAAACACAGAGCTGTTTAAAGCAGGATCACTGGTTTCTTCTTTTATTGGTCAGATGTTTCCACAACTAAAGTCCAGAGACTCAAAGGCGCATAAAACACAAACAGGCTCACATTGTAAAAAAAAAAAACTACTTTCTGTTAGAACGTTTTGATTTTATTGGAGGTTAACATTTGTGACAATCTGGGTTTTTAAAAAAGGGACAAAAGCTGCTGAAGATGCTGACAATGGTGTTAAAATGGTCCGGTTCACAGGACAAACGCCAAAGGTTTCTTTTGTCCAAACAGACACATTTTCATCAGTTTTGAGCCAAAAGAGAGAACTGCAGACCTCCTGCTAGAGGATTCTGACTGAACCTGGTTTTAGTTTCAGGTTTTAACGGCCGTTGTAACATTTTCAGTTGGTAAGAGCTCCCACTGACCAGCAGGCTCGCTTTCACTGCTCCTCCCTGATTGGTTGGCTCGTTATGCAAATGAGCTGGTAATGATTAGCCTTGTTAGCATCATTAGCATCAGTTTATCTTTAACACCTGATATGTTTGGAATTTTAGATTTCAATCTGGTTTAATTTCAGGTGAACACAACAAAGATTTTTGTTTTGCTGCAAGACCTAAATAAAAAACTTGTGTTCTGGCTGGAATATACGACAGAAAAAAAAAGAAAGAAGTTTTAATCTCGTAAATTGACACACTTTTTTACTCTTAAAGTTACAAGGTTTGTTTTTTTCCATAATTGTTAAGTTGCAAACCATTTTAGGTTGGAAGTTAACAATTTTTTCTTATAAATGTACAAGATTTTAAGCCGTAAATTTACAGAAAAAAAAATCAATTTACGAGATTTTAAGTCGTAAATTTATGAGAAAAAAACTTGTTAATTTATGAGATTCTTTCTCGTGAATGAATAAGCTTTTATTCCTCCGTTGTAGGAATAAAAGGTGAACAAATGAGTCAAATCACTTAAAGGTGTCTGAAGCAGAAAAAGCAGAGGTGAATATTACGGATGTGGGGGAATAAGTGAGATGGAGCGCTAAAACGGATCCGTCGTCTTTTCTTTCTCTGTTTTCACAGCAGCCTTCCTTCTGCATGAACCAGTGGAGTGACACCGAGAGCCGAGGGCCCCCTCCCCAGAGAGGGGAGACTCGCTCATCCATGCTGATTTTAAAACAACAACCTCCCCCGTCTCCCTTCACCCCCTCTTCAGTGTGCTACAGCCCCCCCCCATCCTCTTTCTGGTCATATGCAGCATCCGTACATTCTTCTATTGTTGTCTCTTCAGTCCTCAAACTCCTCATCAATTCTTCCTGATCTTTCAAAATAAAAGCATCTTCTGCTGTCACCTCTGGATGATGGCGTTCCAGAGCCGCGCCGCTCGTCTGTAAAGGTTGAATCTTCAGTCGCAGGAGAAGCTTTGGAGAAAATATCAGGAAAAGCTAAACAATAACAGTGATAAATACGTCTATTTATTATTAAGAGCAACTAGAAGGTCACCGAGATAGCATCAATTTCAAATGTTTTTATAATTAACTTGTGATTTAACACCTCTAATGGATTTGATAGATCTATGAATCTTTATTGCTCATTTCCCCTTTGGTCTTAGGAACTAGGAAATGAGGAATCGTACACACAACCCCAAATCCTTTTGTGACGGAGGAGAAACTCCTCTGAGGAGCAGCTTAGAGCTTTAACCAGCTCTTTCCTAATTAGTTGTCAGGGGTTCAAATCCACAGGCATGGCAGATAGTGGTGCACCCCCCCCCCCCCCCCCCCCCCCCCAAAAAAAAAAGCCTATGGTTGTATGAAGTTGCTGTGCATGAAGGTTCCTGCTAATTGCTCTGTCCTGAAACGGCCCTCAAACGCAGTCAGCCGGTTCCATTCACCACTATCCTGGGGGGTCACGGTGGGGGTTTGGTCACTTCCTACCTGATGTGCTGCATTCCTAATAACCCCTTTTAAGTGTCTGACGTTCAGAGCGTAGCTCAGAATTTGTGGTGTGGGGACAGAAGCACAAAGCCGGTACAGTAACTCTGCTCCTGTCTTCCTCACAGCGCTGCTGCTCCGTCAGAGCTGCCGGCGTTCTGTTGGGAATTCTCCGTTCGGCTCCGCCTCTGGCGTCAGAGGCAAACTGGGCTGAAGACACAGCAGAACTTGACGGTTCTCTTTCCTCCAGGTTCTGAGGAAGATCACCGTCTATGAACGCCGTTACCAAGAGGCAGCTGTTGGGCATTTTGCCTTTGGGCCACACTGGCTAACCCAAACCATCATCCCTCCACCACCATGCTTAACACTGAGCATGTGAAACATTGAGTCTAGACGTTTTTTGGTCTTGGATTGGAGAGTAAAGTTCTTTAACTCTGGAGCTCCAGTGCTTACAGCCTTTTGTCAATCCAAACTCTTCTGGTTTAAGTCGCTTCAACAGATTCTGAAGCAGAGAAAAGCGACGCAGTAAATTTATGTTTACGTTCATGCTAGAATCAGCTGATCGTGTAAATGGTCAAAGAGTTACAGGAGGTCTCAGAGTGTGCGTCTTTTATTTCCAACGACCTCTCTGATGTTGAACTACATTTTTCCTGAGGATTTTTTATTGATTTGTTGAACTATAAATGTCTAGCTCCAAACTGCATTTTAACCATGGAGAGCCACTGGGTCCAATTTTATTTTTTGTAAGTTCTTTCTTATGCTCTTTTTATTTCTATTTTTGATTTTTTTTATCTATTTTTTATTGGTGCTATTCAAAATACAAACAAAACTGTCAAACTAACTGTTTTGAGTTGTGCACAGTTCAGAAGAATGAGGATGTCTTCATACCGTACTCTTAAATAAGACCTCCATCCCACCTTTGACCTTTAAAAGGTTGACTCAAACCTGGCGTTTGACCTTGGAGTCAAATCTGTGTGGTCAGACATCCCTGCTGTGAACCATTTAGAAGACATCCTGACTGGCTCAGTGCTGACTGTTATCAACACTTATTGATTATTGGTTCCTTAAAGGACCAATTGAAACAGGTTGTTTTGATTTTGAAGGTCAAACTGATTATTTTCCTCTTTTGTAGGGGGTTACGTTCCGCCTCTGAACTGGACGCTGTAATGCACTTTGCTTCTGCGGAGTGCATTTATTACTGATAATGCACATTTCATCTGCCATTAACCTGCTCATACCATGGTCACTTACTAAATAAACAAATATTTAATCAGTTTTTAGTTCTTTATTCTTGCTATTTTTTCGGTTTGGATCGCCTTTTTCCCCTAAAGTCGACTATTTGTCCGACCTCCGATCTTCACTGCAGCGGCAAAGGAAAAGCGATATCTATGCTGATGATCTTGATGTGTTAAATAAAGCATCAGTAGAGAGAACGTTCTGCTCTTACTGCTTGTTTTTGTCCAGATGATAACGATTAAGTTTGTTTTTAAAGAAGCCGGTTCAGTGATACAGAAGATTTAGGCCACCTGACCGGAACTTCTTTTTTAGGCGTGCATTGTCACTTTTTAATGCACAACTAGCAGCCAATCAGAATTCACCCTAACCATAGTATAATAACAGTTATGTGAAATGGTTATCTTATAAAGTAACAGTGTATTTGCTGTTGATCCATGTTAATTTAAGGTGGACACGCTCTACTTGAGGGCATTTTTTGGTGGTTTTTGGAAGTGGTTTCACCTAAAATAACAGCAGCGATCTAAAACGTTTGGTTCCTGACATCTCTGCAGCCTTTCTGCCTCCGTGTAGCTCTCGTCTGCTTCTTCCCAATTCCACTCAAGAATCAATTTGCTACCCAGGTGCCGGCGCCCCCAGTTTTCCAATCCACATTTAAGGAGGTACAAGGCAATCTCCAACCCCGGCCTCCATCCCATCAAGGCCGTAGCCGAAGGAAGGAGCTTTTCTCCGCTCTATGACACCGCTAAGATGCGGGCGACGCAGTCCAACATTTGACAAATGAGCCAACAAATGTACTTCTCCCAGAATTCCACACAACAAATCTCAAGGAAAAACAAATCTTGTTTAACAAAACGCTGGATGAAATGGTGCAATGAAGCACGCCAGCTTCCTGTCGTGTGCTGGTTTCTTTCTCCTAGTTTCCTCTATTCTCTCCTCTGTGCCCCCCCCCCCCCACACACACACACACACACAGCTGCCCCCGATGCATGTGGCTCCTGCCCCCAGCATGCTCCGAACTCGGCGGGGAGGCTTGTTGCTCGGCGCCGCTCCACTGCACACGACCGACGGTCTCCTTTTGGGAGCCGGACGGAGCTCAGGGAAGAGAGGAGTCGGTAAGAGGAGAGCAGAAGAGCCTCCTCTGTGGAGGCCAGGGGCCCCATGGGAGTCAGGTTCAATGGTGCTTCTCCAATTACATTCCAATTAAAGGCAGGCCTCAAGAACGCCACTTCTACGAGACACAAGAGCCTTTGACGGCCGCTGCTCCACGTGCACGAGCCCCACAACAGTAGCCACCGCTGTGCGGACACACGTGCACACACACACACACACACACCTCCTCGGGATATCTGTTCACACACTGGGTGTTTACTTGTGTGTCAGCAAAATAAATGGGAGTTTATTACAGGCAGATTAAGGGCAGTTCAAAGGGCTAATGCCTACTATTACATCGACGGCGGTTTAACACCGCCTCACACAGAACAGTCAATAAGGGCGGGGGGAGATGGAGGGGGAGCAGCGGACCGGAACCACCAGAGAGAGACTGAGGTAGAGGTGGAGCAGCTAGAAGGGATTCGAGCACGGCCAACACGGATCGCAAACCTTCAATAAGTCCATTCGCCTTTAAGTGATGAATTAGGTTTTAGCAGCGGTTAGATTAGAGCTGACAGAAAACAAATCACGAGCGGGGTCAGTCCATTCGTCATGTGCTGCAAATGTAACGAGGAAGGCTTCAATTTAGCTGTTGCAGATGGAAAAGAAACCACGTTTTTATATGCAGAAAAAAAAAACCTGAAAACCAACACGGCTAAATGATTTAGAGCTGAATTTATTACCATTGCTTTTTCAAGTTCCATGTGCTGTTAATAATATGGCCTCAAAATAAACATGTTTCCTTGCATTAGAGTAACAGACAGCTGGGTATGAATATAAAAGTGTTTCATTGAGCGTTACGGATATTTGTATTACCATTTCATTTCTGTTCTAAAGAATAGGCATTGAAATGAATGTAGATATAAATAATTTTAAAAAGGTTTAGCCTCAAATACAAAAGGAATTTATCCAAATATCCACCTCCTGTGTCCAAAGACTCATCATCTCCTATAAGCAGTTACATCTTTCAAACACAAGAGGTCTTCAGCTCTGATCTATACTGAAAAAGAAAAAGCTATTGAAATATTACGATACATACACTTTAGTATGGTAGAATAGATTTTTATGCAAAATCATGAAACTTCAACCTCACTTTGAAATCATTCTTCATAAAGCACCATTGTAGCAATTCCCCTTTTTATTAGCCTGTTTGGTCTACGAACAAATGGATGATAAATCATCCGGATGAGCCCCCCTTTTGCCCATCAGGGGTTGGGATAGGCTCCAGCATCCCTATGACCGTTCCCAGAGGTTTTTTAATGATGATGATGCTGTTTTTTAGACAAAATCTAAAAATCCATGCCGTTTTGCAGGACATAGTTTCTGCAGAGCAGCAGGAGTTCAGTAGAAATTCACCTCTGATTGTGGGCGGGTCTGCTGGTGCAGAACAACCCCGTCTCCCATTCATGTCACCCATAAGTGAGAGCACTCTGTTTACAAACTCTCCCACTAGCTGCAACAAAAATGGCAGCAACATCGATGCCATCCATCCGTCCAGTTCTGATCCAGATTCCAGCTCAGACCAGGAAAACAAAGATGTTCATGAATTTATTTGACAGTGAATGCAACCTTGAATAATGGAACAGTTGTAATGTTAATATTCTGTATTTATGTCCTCAGCATCAGAAAAATATCTCAAGAACATGTTAAAAACACAGAAAACAGGATTTTCATCAGAGTGTTTTTAAAAAATAGATGGATGTGTTGGGTTTGGAGCATGCTGGACCCAAAATGTAGACAGGGATTTAGCTACATTTAGTTTGAAGTTGTGAAATTTATTGTATGAGGAAGAGAGGTTTGGCTTTGGTTCTTTGTTGTTGGTTCTTTGATGTTATCTTTGGTTCTTTGGCATTGGCTATGGGTTCTTTGACATTTGCTTTGGTTCTTTGCCATTGGCTTTGGTTCTTTGACATTTGCTTTGGTTCTTTGCCGTTGGCTTTGGTTCTTTGGCGTTGGCTTTGGTTCTTTGGCGTTGGCTTTGTTTTTTTTATGTTGGCTTTGGTTCTTTGGCCTTGGCTTTGGCTCTTTGGCGTTGGCTTTGGATCTTTGGTGTTAGCTATGGTTCTTTGGCCTTGGCTTTGGCTCTTTGGCATTAGCTATGGTTCTTTGGCGTTGGCTTTGGTTCTTTGGCGTTGGCTTTGGTTCTTTGGCGTTGGCTTTGTTTTTTTTATGTTGGCTTTGGTTCTTTGGCCTTGGCTTTGGCTCTTTGGCGTTGGCTTTGGATCTTTGGTGTTAGCTATGGTTCTTTGGCCTTGGCTTTGGCTCTTTGGCATTAGCTATGGTTCTTTGGCGTTGGCTTTGTTTTTTTTATGTTGGCTTTGGTTCTTTGGCCTTGGCTTTGGCTCTTTGGCGTTGGCTTTGGATCTTTGGTGTTAGCTATGGTTCTTTGGCCTTGGCTTTGGCTCTTTGGCATTAGCTATGGTTCTTTGGCGTTGGCTTTGGTTCTTTGCCGTTGGCTTTGGTTCTTTGCCGTTGGCTTTGGATCTTTGGTGTTAGCTATGGTTCTTTGGCCTTGGCTTTGGCTCTTTGGCATTAGCTATGGTTCTTTGGCGTTGGCTTTGTTTTTTTTATGTTGGCTTTGGTTCTTTGGCCTTGGCTTTGGCTCTTTGGCGTTGGCTTTGGATCTTTGGTGTTAGCTATGGTTCTTTGGCCTTGGCTTTGGCTCTTTGGCATTAGCTATGGTTCTTTGGCGTTGGCTTTGGTTCTTTGGCGTTGGCTTTGGTTCTTTGGCGTTGGCTTTGTTTTTTTTATGTTGGCTTTGGTTCTTTGGCCTTGGCTTTGGCTCTTTGGCGTTGGCTTTGGATCTTTGGTGTTAGCTATGGTTCTTTGGCCTTGGCTTTGGCTCTTTGGCATTAGCTATGGTTCTTTGGCGTTGGCTTTGTTTTTTTTATGTTGGCTTTGGTTCTTTGGCCTTGGCTTTGGCTCTTTGGCGTTGGCTTTGGATCTTTGGTGTTAGCTATGGTTCTTTGGCCTTGGCTTTGGCTCTTTGGCATTAGCTATGGTTCTTTGGCGTTGGCTTTGGTTCTTTGCCGTTGGCTTTGGTTCTTTGCCGTTGGCTTTGGTTCTTTGCCGTTGGCTTTGGATCTTTGGTGTTAGCTATGGTTCTTTGGCGTTGGCTTTGGTTCTTTGGTGTTGGTTTTGGTTCTTTGGTGTTGGCTTTGGTTCTTTGGTGTTGGCTTTGGTTCTTTGGCGTTGGCTTTGTTTTTTTTATGTTGGCTTTGGTTCTTTGGCCTTGGCTTTGGCTCTTTGGTGTTAGCTATGGTTCTTTGCCGTTGGCTTTGGATCTTTGGTGTTAGCTATGGTTCTTTGGCGTTGGCTTTGGTTCTTTGGTGTTGGTTTTGGTTCTTTGGCGTTGGCTTTGGTTCTTTGGTGTTGGCTTTGGATCTTTGGTGTTAGCTATGGTTCTTTGGTGTTAGCTTTGGCATGAGCGTTGGCGTGAGCTTTGGCATAGGTCTCGGCTTTGATCTGTGAGTCCTTCATGGAAGCAGACGAACCGACAATGGCTGGAGGGCGTGATGGACCAATATAAGTTGTCTAAATGCCAAACAGGTGTGAATGATCAGGTCCTCAATCAGGTGTACGAGGGCGACCCTGACACCTGACAGGGTGACTTGAAAAGAAGAAGAAGCCACATTTCTTTCTTGGATTTGAAACCAAAGTGGAGTATAAATTGGGGCTTTAGACTCCTGTGTGTGACATCAGATACGATCCGTCCATTTACGATCAGCTGGAGAGTAAAAGCAGTTCTGAAAATGACATTTACTGACAACAGAGGTGCCGAGACTCCTTTAGGAGAAAAACATCTGTTTCCATAGAGTAACACACAGCAAAAAACCCAAACCTGTGCTTTTGAAAACTCTTAACTGAAACCAGGTTTGCCTCCACACCTAAAACATTTAGGTGAAATGCTGAATACAGATTCATTATCATTGAGTTAATTGGAGCTCCACTTGCTGACCTGATGATGAAACAAAGTGCAAATCAAATGAAAAGTGCAGAGGCTGTAATGACGGAGGCCTTACTCATCACCTTCTGCTTTCTGCCGCTCAGCAACAGCATCCTGGCACTTTGGACCGAGCGTGTGTTTAAGAGCAGAGTTAATTATCCCATGCAACATGCTATAATGCATTATTAATGCGCGCGAACAACATGAGTCAGTGTTCTCCGGCCCCACAGGGCCATTTGGCTCAATTCAGAGTGCTCTGATGACAAATGTAGACGGAGCTTAAGATGGAGGAAAATTGCAGCTGGCTCGAGCCTCCATGACTGAAGTTTAAAGCCGGTATTGATTTGTGAGGAAATGAGATGACCCCCGACATCCCCAGTGTCAGGCCAGCCTGGTCACACTCCTCTTTACGGGTCCGTCCTGCCTGAAGAAGCTGAACTCTGTAAGGTTGATGCTACTTTTGGGATACTTCCACAAGGATCCCATTTCCATGTCCCAGTTTCTGAGTCCTCAGAATGCTTCAGCCCTTTGAGCTCTTTGTATGGAAGCTTCTGACGAAGCCATGATTTGACAGCCTAGTCCAGGGGTGTCCAAATCCAGGCCTCAAATCCTATATGTTTTTCAATCAACCTGGATTTGAAGCTCCGTATTGGCTAAACACACCTGATCCAGATAATCAACAGCAGATGAGGCAGAGTTTCTGGAAAACCAGCAGGCCCTTGAGGCCTGGATTTGGACACCCCTGGTCTAGTCCACAGGTGCCCAAATCCAGGTCCAGAGGGCCTGCTGGTTTTCCAGAAGCCCTACCTTATCTGGTGCCAATGACCTGGATCAGGTGTGTTTAGCCAATGAGGAGCTTCAAAGGCAGGTTGAGTGGAAAACATGGGCACATGGCCCTCCAGGCCCGGATTTGGGGACCTCTGGTCTAGTCTGAGTCCAATCCACGAGTCTAACATGTTGACCCTTGATGGTCCCTTTCGTCTGCCCCATTGACTGTACATGAGAACTGGAGTAAGCGAGTGTGACCTCATCCAAAGGAAATGGTTTACTTCCTTCTCCACCCAAATGAAGTCCATTCAGACGCCATTTTTTCACAATACAGAAACTGCCCTGATGGAGCCAGATGTCGTCACTCAGCAGGAATGGGACCGAGTTGATTTTAGTCAAAGTTTCCCCCCAATCAGGAGTGGGCTTGTTGAAAGGCCACACCCCTAGCACTTGAAAGAGGGCTTCATCAAATCTATCTAATGATTTGAAAGTTGGACGTGGGGTCAGCAGGCTCCGCCTACCTTTAATTGGGGCTTTTAATTGGTCAGTTTACAACTTGAACTACAGAAAAAAATATGAGAAAAAAAATGAGGATTATCAAAAAAAGTCATCAGATCCAGAACAGTTCTTCTGACCAATAGAATGACTTAAGAACAGCTGTTTATGTCTCTAAACGTCTGTGGGATTTTGGCTTTTTGGAGCCACTTCCTGTTTGGAACGCCCAGGGGGTCAGGGTCCCTCAGTCCAGTTCTCATTTACAGTCAGTGCTCTGCCGATCTTCTGCAGTGTGCTCAGCAGCTGTAGCAGCAGATAAAGTTCAGCTGCAGGTGAGTCGTGTCAAAGTGAGGCTTTGAAAGGGACGACAGCCCTCACTGTGGGACGGCTTTAAGTTCATCAGCACAGAAATGTCAGGAAGTTCAAAACATCCAATCAAACACAGAAATCGACATTTCCCTTCCACTGTTTTCCTAAATCTGCAAGCATGATTTTCATTCAAACTCAGATGAAGGGGCGTGGCTTCAAGATATTACTGCAGGATACTAAAAAATACTGCAAGATACTAGAAAATACTGCAAAGTACTGCCAAATGCTAAAAAAAAACACTGGAAGCCACTGGAGAATACTACAAAATACTGCAAAATTCTAAAAATAAAATGGCGATGTACTGCAAGATCCTGCAAGATACTCAAATACTGCCAGTTACTAAAAATTAACGCAATATACTGCAAGATACAAACAAAATAGTACAAGATACTACTAAATAATGCAACATACTAAAATATATTGCAAGATACCAATAAATACTGCCAAACACACACAAAAATAATGCAAGATATTAAAATATACTGCAAGATAATAAAAATTACTGCAAGTTACCTTAAATACAGCAAGATACTAAAAAATACCTCAAGATACTAAAAAATTCTGCAAGATAGTAAGACTGGAATGAAGGGGCGTGGCTTCATTTGATTGACAGATGGTTAAATTAGAAGAATCTTCCACATTACTTTGTCCTGCTCAATCACAACTCAGCATTGTTGAGTTGGGCGGAGTTAACTCCTGTCAATGTGTCCATCCACCTCCAGGTGCAGAAAATTCCCACGAGCAGCAAACGTTCCACAGGGAAAACACAGTTCCGGACCTTTTCAGTGTCATATTTGAGTCAAATGTGAGGTTTAAAGGAATAATTTCTCTTTTAGCGCGCTCACTCTCTTTAAATGAGGCTGACATCACGATATACGAGACATTCACCTCCCAGCCACAAGATAAGATAAGATAAGATATTCCTTTATTAGTCCCACGATGGGGAAATGTCATTATTGCAGCAGCAGTACAGAAACAATGCTCTTAAAGTCTGAGAAAGGGATTCATTAAGTCAATCTTTTGATTGATCTGAAAGAAGTTAAACATCATTCTGTGTTTATTTTGAACACCTGAGAGGACAGAAAAGACCACTTTTTTGAATGAATTTTAAATGCTAACCCTAACCCTTACATCAGAATCAGTGAATAAAACCATCATAGAGCGACTTAAATGAGTTTTAATTGTGTCTTTTTTAACCCCCCCCCTCGCCGCTTCCTTCTTAAATGTAATTAAATCCAGCCGCCATGAACACAAACGGCTTGGCTGCCGGGACAAAAGAACGTTTGTGTTGCCAAACAGAACGAGATGGAAACAATGTGTGTGAACAATGAGCCGTAATTACAGAAGCTAAATGAAGCCGCTAATCCTGTGAGCGCGCGGCGAGCAATTACAGGTAAGAGTGCTGACAGGCAGGTGTTTCTTCAGGGAGGGGGGGCTGAGTTCTACCTGCTGTTTGGGGGTGATGACAGGTGGCGACAGGCGGTCCGCTCACCTCTGTCGCTCTCTGCTGGGATGAAACATTTTTACCAAATTCATGTTCCCATTAACTGGCAGTCTGAGCACAGCCAGTTAATGGGTGAAGCGCCATTGCAGGGGGGGGCCCGCAATGGCGCTTCACCTCACAGAACAATGGATGAGGTGCACACAAAAATGGCCGCCCCTCCAATTAACACCCCCGTGTCCCACAGAGTCACGGCAGCGTTTACACCCCACGCACCGGCGCCACTCTTTACAAATAATTACATGTTGCTCCGGAGCTTTTGTTTAAGCCCCTCCCACCGCTCGAAACCAAACACATGTCACTCACAGAAATGCTTCAATAAAATGTGCAATTATGATTTGAGAGCAATTCTTAGAAAAGCAGAGTGGAAAGAAAAGCCCAGCACGTCATGGGGGCAGATGGACATTTGGAGTCATATGTAATACTGCAATCTGCCCCACTTGCTGGGACAACAGTTACCCCCCACCCCCAGACAAATGCTCTCAGTGCATTACTGTTTCCTAAAGAGCTTCTCTTCTACAAACAGTGAGTGGATCACCAGAAACCCGCAGTAGAAACCAGAGTCAGGTCCAGAAAAGCAGAGCAGACATGGCAAAATGCTAAAAACAATACTGCAAGACACTAAAAATACTTAAAAAAACTGCAACATACTGCTAGATACTAAAAATAATTTTAAAAAACTGCAAGATACTGCAAAATGCTAAAAACAATATTGCAAGATACTAAAAATACTGCAAAATGCTGTAAAATACAAAAAAAACTACAAGATACTGGAAGACACTGAAAATACTGCAAAATGCTAAAAACAAAACTGCAGGATACGGCAATATACTAAAGAATACTGCAAAATACTGCAAAAATCTACAAAATACTCTAATTTACTGCAAAATGCTGCAAAATACTCCAAAAATACGTAATGTTTTTGTGTGCAGTGATTTGGATTCAGGGCCACTGATTTCACTGCCCAGCAACTACATATATTTTAACACCATTTACAGGCTCAAGATCCAATTTTAGGTTTTGATTTAATTTAATTATAAATGTTTTATTTTTATTCTAACCCTGGAGAGTCAACAGGATCGAATTCGGCCATTATGTTTTTTTAATTTCATGAAATATTTGTAATATTCTTTTCATTTTGTATTTGTAATTTTTTTTTTTTTTGCTGTTGTTTATTGCTGATACCCAAAACAAAAAAGAAAATTGTCAAATTAACTTAGAAGCCCAGAAGAAAATTGCTGTTGGGTTCTCTACAGATAAAAACAAATTCTTTTGATTTTAAAAAACATTTCTACATAAAAATGAAATAAACTCAACAAAGGTGAAACCGCATTTAATACAACTTCCTTTTTCCATCAGAAAAGTAACAAAAACTGTGTTGTTTTTTCTCAAATATACATTAAATTTCCATTAAGGTGAACTGATTCATGCATCTAAAACCAGCCTCACTCTGAAACTCACCTCACTGCAGGTTCAGAGATGCTGCTTTGAATCAAACAAAAGACATAAAACATCACTATAGATTCCTGCACTGAACAGTACAGCTGCATTAAAACGCTGCTTTAAATCCATCGACACGTCTTTCATGTTCAGGGAAAACTGCAGGCTTTTTCAATCTGCTCTGCCTGAAAAC
Organism: Oryzias curvinotus; assembly: GCA_023969325.1. NCBI lineage: Eukaryota > Metazoa > Chordata > Actinopteri > Beloniformes > Adrianichthyidae > Oryzias > Oryzias curvinotus. Next base: position 9,872,128 of record CM043716.1, on the reverse strand, counting down.
TCCGGCTGGAACCTCGTTCCTCATGGCACGACTCGGGCCGTTCATCATCATTTACACCAACGGACAGCCGTGAGGAATACTGATGCTGCATCTGAACATTTTCATTTGCTGGGACTGCTTTATCTGCATATGATGCCGCGTAATGGATCAATTAGGCCCCGGCGCGGCGAGAAGACGCACATCGGCCGGATGAGTTTGGTTCCGGTTGAGCGGGTTTGAAGGAAATGCAGATGACGAACACGGCTGACAGGTGGTACTCATGTGCGGCACAGATTGGCCTAAAAACGTGTGGCAGAGCACCGCGTGACGCTGACAACATGCTCTATTACTTTCCACGGGGCCACCTTCAGTTTCCTGAAGCACTCAACACTTTGTGAAGGCAGGACCGAAAGACGGCAGAGAAATGCAATTACTAGTAAATAGAGACTCCCCGCTACTGCAAATCTATCCAGGGTCCAGAAATTATTCCTTACAAGGCAGCTGGGGTTGTGTGTGTGGGTCTCACACGGGGTGAATCATTGTGACTGTGCCATTAAAGCTTATCAGACTCCATTGGAGCTGCCAAGCTGTGGTTGGCTTGCTCTTCTACCCCCCTCCAGGGCATCTCTGAGTGGCTGTGAGTGCAGGTTGCTGCCCACTCACGCACTCCCGCTGACCCTCGCCGGCTCTCGGGCAGAAAAGCAGAAAAGCTTCGGCACTTAGTTTCTAGGAGCCTTGTAAGGCTAGTCAGTCTAGTTCAATTTGTCCAATTCAAAGCCAATTCTGGCAGATATGGTGCCCATGTAAGAGGCTTGTGATAGGAGGAGGAGGAGGAGGAGGAGGAGGTGCGTTTCTATGTCACGTTCTTCAAAAACTTCTTCCAGCCTCAACGTTGTGAGCAACTTGCAGGAAAATGACTCGTATTATCTGGTTGCAGTCGAGACAACATCGTTCCTCTTAGGAAATTTATCCCATCAGCTGTATTGTGTGGAATGACAGTTCATTCAAACGCAGAACAATGGCGTCCGCGATAAACCGACAACAGCAGACAGATTTACTGATTACCAGTGGATCGGCAGCTCTGCTGAGTTCTGAAACTTATTTTCCTCTCTGACAAATATTAATCAGCTGTCACCTGCTGGGGCTTGTGATTGATTAGACCAGCCTCCCACCGCACCCTTCATTCACTTTAGTGGCTCAAATAAAAAAACAGGGGCTGCCAACAAATTTATCTTAGAAGTAGCGCCCCATCAATCTGATTTCTTCCAGAGGGAAAAAAATCTAGACATTATGTTTTTGAAAATGCGTCTAAAAAAAGGATTGAACTGCCCGACGTTTTTTCACAGGCGTCATGATTCTGAAATGAATACAGTAAAGCAACAAAAGTGAAAGGTCATGTTTTGTTGTTGTTGTCAGCAAATCTTCCAAAGGCTGAGATGCAAAACACGACAGAAGTTTAAAGGATAAAGAATGATCAACGTTTTTCTGAAAAAGCCCGTAAAGACCTGACGTCATCATAAAACCCCAAACGCTGGTTCATGAAGGACGCAGACGTCTCCTAAGTCTCTCTTTTTCTTGAATCAAATGGACAGAAGGGTTTTTTTTGGCATGCCACCTTTTCACTTCTGTACAGACAAAACTGCAGTTCCACAAGTAACCAGTAGGGGCGTCGCTTAAAGTGCGACACCAGTAAACCAATAAATCACCAAGAAGAAGACCAGGCTGTTCAGGTAACTTATTTCTCCCTTTGAGGGTAAATACTATAGTTGTTAAGAAATGGGGCGTGGTCTCTTGATTGGCATGTGCCATTTACGCTATGGTTCCACCCACTGACTGTATGCCAGTGCGACGTCATCCACCAAAATGCTTTACGTCCTGCTCCATTCCAACATCTTTACAGATACGGACGCCACCCTTTAGGAGCTGGACGTCATCAGTGAGCAGTCACAGGTCTGAGTCATCGTTTCCACGGCAACCACTCTCACCAATCAGGAGCGACTGTGTTAGAAGATGACATCCACGTCAGAGCAGCCTACATGAAATCTGTCAAACTTTGGACGTGGGGGCCTATGGGCTCCACCTACTTTCATTGAGGGCATCTGATTGGTCAGTTTATAACTCCAATAACTCGAACTAATGAAAAAAAAATATCATGAAAATTTTGGTATCGAATCCAGAATGGTTCTTCTGACCTGTAGAATGCTTTTTCTTTATAGAAGTCTGTGAGATTTTGGCTTCTTGGAGCCACTTCCTGTTTGGAACGCCAGGGGGGAGGAGCCTCTCAGTCCAGTTCTCTTATACCGTCAATGATTCTACCACAGTGTTCATGTTTCCTTGTTTGGATCAAGATGGTGACGATCAGACGGTACGGAGAATTAAAACCAACAAACTCAAGACTCACGAGTCAAGAATGAATCCCTAATCCTGAATCAATGTTTGGTTCACCTTTACGTAGTCGTTTACACAATCTGTCGTGTAGAGGCGTGTGTGTGTGTAACAGGTTAATACTCGACACACATGGGGTTAGTTTAGACCAAAAGCTCAATTATCAAAGCTATGCAATTCTAAATGAGTTGATTTCAGAATAACAGCAGTTTTATGACCCTCAGCCCTAAAAAAGCACCAACTTTAACGGCCACATTTGGACAAAAATAGAGGCAGAATTGTTCCCTGATGGTGTTGTTACGCGAGTTTCAGAGAGACTGGAGACCAAACCTCTGACTTCCTTTTAATGGGGACCTACATCACAGGGATTCTCAGCCTGCATGTTTATTTAGGACTTCTATTGTGTTGGTTCTGCTAAACCCGTGGCTCCTCTCAAAGTGATGTCCTTTAGGTTAAACGACAGTTTGGTTTGTGTTGAGTTTACGATCACTTCTTCTGGGGTGAGTTTTAGATTGAAGTCGAGCGTTAATGTCAAACGCCGGCGTCTAAAACTGGGGAGGCAAACCATTGGACCATATCAAAATCTATTATAAAAGACAGAACGCCCCCCCCCCCTCTTCCCCTCCAAAGAACTAAACCTGAAACTCTTTCCAAACTCTTCTGCGAGTCGGCCTGCTACTGGAGGACTCTGCTCTGAAAGTGTCAACAGGAAGTGTCCCCGTCGGCTCCTGGCGTCCGCCAAAAGTCTGCATGGTTACAAGATGTGCCGATGCATTATTCATCAGCGGAAGCCATTGTGGGCATGTGCATATTTTTTATTCTTTATTGAAGGGAGCACACATTTTTTTACTTTTCTTTACTGCAACTCAGCTAAACTGATGCACCAACTTACAAACTCTATCCATACCATAATATAAGGCATTAAATACATGGAAGATGACAGTTTCCTGTTTGAGCTTCGTCATAGTCAGGTACGTCTGTTTAGAGTAAATCTGTGAGTAATTCTTCACACTGACTGCCAGCATCAGGCCCTACATGCCCCGCCTCACTGAAGGGGTCATGCATTTTTCAGCAGGAGCTACATGTATTTTAATGAGGCGGGCTGATGAGGTGTGCTTCATCGGCACGCCGGACGGCCCTCGCCACTCCCTCTCGTTGGCCATGCTCCTCACGGCCCGTCAGTCAGCCGCTGCGAGGCGCGCTCACTTCTGTCTCTGGTAGTACTCCCACATATCAATCACAGCCAAAATCTTTGCATATTTTGGCGAGATAATTAAGAGGAGATTGCAACGTGGTGCGACCGATCAATCTGCGAATCACCGGACCGGATTCAATCCAGGTTCTGACTCAGTTCTGCAGATGGGAAACCATCCAGCTTAAAATGACAGAGATACGTTTGGATGGCAAGTCAGATCACCCCCACCCCCACCGCCCCCGCCCCCGCCTCGTGGAGGAGCCCATGTCAGTTTCTGAGTGTAATTTAGAATTAATGGGATGGTAAAACTTTTAATTCAAAATCCCTGCCTTGGGGACAAACACATTTGCATACAAATGAACACCATTTCCTGTTTGTTGGGTGTGCAAATACAAAGGAAGCGACGTGGAGAGGGGCTGCCGGGGTAAACCGAGCGCCGGCCGCGCTGGCACCCAACCGCGGACTCCAGCGCCTGAGCCATCGGCTCCAGCAGGGCCGGGCCGAGCCGAGCCCGTCCTGAAGGCCTGAGGAGTCCTGTGGGGCTTGGGGTAACCTTTTCTCCTCGTCTCATTTACACCACGAAATAACAAGAGAGGTGAGTCTTCCCCCAAACACAAGAGGTAATTAAAGAGCCAGGGTGGAAATGGAGTGAGAGCTCCCAGGAGAGGTGTCTGGAACGCTCCGTTAAATTGGAAATATTTCACAAAGCAATTAACAAATGACACCTTCTTGGACCTTTCAGGAGAAACCTCTTTGAAACCTCCGAAAGTCATTTAGCAGAACTTTAGGTTTTTACGTGAATCTGATCAGCATCTCTGAACAATACAAACAGTTAATGGCTTCCCTCATGTTTCTGGTTTTTCATTAAAGTTTGGAGAATGTTTGGCATGTCAATGACACTCCCATCCATGATCTGATAGAGAAACCCTCCAGAGACCGGAGGGGGGGCTTCTCCTCATCGAGTCATGCCAGGTGGGATTTGGCGTGTTCAAAGCGCGGTGTGCCGTGTTTGCGTTGCGTGGGAAGCAGCTAACCCAGACAGCATTATTTATTTATGCTACGCCTTTTGAACGACGGCCAGCCTGGCTATTGGTCGCCGTATTTCTGCCCATGCAAACACAGCAGCCTTTGGTTAGACGGAGCGATCTGTAATTACGTTTCTTGTCATAACTGGATGGACCCCAGACATGCGGCTGGATGGAGAAGCTTTCCGATGACTCCTCATTAGTAGGCTCCGTGGCGTCTCCCATGCGCCGTCTTCCCTTGGAACTTTGAAGGTGACACAGCAGTTAAGGCTGACTTTGATGGGGCAACGGGGAGCAGTACTTCATATTACAGGATTGCTTCCTCTGCAGAGTGAAATGTTTTAACAATCAGCAGCTGTTTAGGGAGCAGATAAAACCTTCCTCCTCTGGACGGAGCTCCTCTGTTTCTCATGCTCTCCATGCATCCATGGACGCGTTTGCTTTGCCACACATAAATCTTACTCATAAATCAGCAAATAATTGGCTGTTTGCATCAGCAGAACGACTCGCAGATCTTCTGCTGCGACCTGAGAATCGCACTAAGCGGACGGGGGCACTGCAGAGAATTAAAACATCTTCTTGGACTGCGCAGCGGCCTGTAGATGGGAGGATGAGCTGGACCTGCAGCTCCAGGTGTGTCCTTCCCTCCCAGCCCGGGACGGTTACCTGCCCTGCCAAGCTTCCAGCGGCCAGCAGCCTGATTACATTGAGGATTCACTCGCTGACTGCAGGCTGATTAAATCTATATTTAATTGGATCAGATGTCGTCGTGATGAAGCACTCCCCCCAGTGTTTAACCCACGGTCCTCTGTCAAGAAAAAAAAAAAGAGGGGGGGGGGGTACAGTAGGGGAACTTGGAGCGGTAAATGAATACCAATGGCGGGCTGTAGAGCAGGAACAGCGCCCCCCACCTGCAGCGGTGTGTTCTGGGTGCAGACCTCCTCATCCTCTGACGTGTTGCTTCCATCCAACTGAGCTCTTTTATACAAACCCAACATGTATAGATGAACAGAATTCAAAATGTTTCTCTCAATCAGTCAGTTTGTTGAATCCATGACGCGTATTTGGAGACGTGATTTGCAGAAATCAAACAGGATTTCAGTTTTTTTTTCCTCCTAATAGATGAAAGTCCATTCCGTCTCAGCAGGACTGCATACATTCTGGGGCTCCACAGGGTTTTTCCACAGTGCACAGTGCAAATGCATGTGCTGCAACCAAAAAACCAGAGAACAAAGCTCCGGTTGGATAAAGCTCATCCTGTCTGAATGCAAAACTCCACCAAAGCAGTTTGCTACCAAGACCCCAGGTGAATACTCTGCTCTGATTGGCTGCAGGGCATCCATTAACAAGTGATGATGTCCACCTAAAAAAGAAGTTCGGGTCACGCAGCCTGAATGTTCTCTATCAATGCTGTGGCCTAAACACCAGCTGATAACCGGAACAGTAGAAACGTGGACCATAGGTGGACAGACGTTACCCCACAGCTGATCCCAGCAGAAGCCAATAGAGAAGATCTCTGCCCTTCAAGTGTCTCTACGACAGACGTGACAGGACCTCCGTCACACTTTACCATCAACACCAATGAGAGCCTTTCCTCTGAAATAGTCTGTGCTGTTTCTGTCTTATTGTTTGATACAAAGACCTGTTTATGAAGAATTTTACTATCAATTAAGAAAAGAAATCGTTACCACCGTCATTCCGCACAACCAGATTAAAGCTCTAATATTTGGATAATATTTACTTCTTTCACTTAAGTGACCATCGTTTAAGCAGGAAAACGCCGGTCAAGGTGTCTGTTGTTAGAAATGAACAGACTTTGTTGAGGCAGAACTGTTTCTGATAATAGGACACCTTTCTGTTAGTTACATGAAATATAAAAAAACACTTTACTAACATGCCGTTTTACTAACACGTGGTGTTTGAGCATCCTAACATCTGCTTAGAACCACATCAGCACCAAACTTTAATAACAGTTCAGACCCAAACAGGAAGAAGAGTTTTGAAGCTGCTGTCATCCAGTTAATCAAATACTTGGAGAAAAGTGAATCAGCTCAACAAAAAGGAAAAACATGAAGTGAATGCGTAAAATATGAGTAAAATTGAACAATAAATGAAACTAAGCTGAGAGTGAAGTCAGTCCTTACAGGGAAACGTGTTGGGGGCTTCTGTGCTAGCACGCCAGAGACCCGTCACACCTGTGAGGAGGTGAGCAATGGCGTGCTCCAACAACACGTTCATCCAGGATTTCTGCCGTCCTCCACGGCGCTCTGAACAGTGAAGAGGAACTGTGGCGAGGCAGTCGACTGACGTTTACTCATATACAAATCTGTTAGGACTTTAGGAGTTACCGACATTGCCCTCCTCTGACACCTGCCTCCAGTGGTCATTTGAGGAACTGCGGGTTTGTGTCAGACTGAGGTACATTCCTGGAGTAAATGAAGAAACAAAAACTACATTTGTGTAATTAACTTTAAAAGCCCTGAAAAAGATTTTTTTGTTGGGTTCTCCAGGGTACCAGGATACCAAATGAGAGGAATTCAAATGAAAACGTTATTTTTCCTCTCTGCTGCTCGTTTCTGAGCTTTATACCTATAAATAAATGACATTAAATGGAAAGACAAACAGTTCTGTGGGCGGGACTACGAGCTTTTTTAATGTCTAACAAACCGACGCCTGAAATAAGTGGATTCGGGTTTTTTACCTTCGTCTATCATTAAATCAAACTTCAACCAAAGCCGCTGTACAATCAACAACTGCTGGTTTGTAGGTCTGTTTCAGTGAAATGAAAATTATGTTTTTGATTGTTTTGCTGTTTGTTATATCATCCATATTGATCCCTAAGATTGTGAGTTTTCCTCATATCGTGCAGCCCTACTGAACACAGACAGAATAGAACTAAGAGCAGAACAGCCACAGGAAGAAGCAAACATGTTAGATCCGCCTCCTCTTTGACAGAAATCGACACCAATTCTGCTTTAATCAAATCCTTATTATGCATAAAAAGTCCCCCGAAGTCTGAGTTTGGCCCTCCACTAAAGCTTCTAAAGCCAAAGTTAAATGAAAAAGGATTAAAAGAACGACCTGTGTTAAACAGGCTGACTTTAGATCACAATGACTCTGCTGAAGGCAGAGCTGCTTCCAACAGAAGGTATCGCTCTTCAGTCTAATCAGAGGTTCACAAAAGACCCTAGAATCTGCCGCACTAATGAATTTGATGACACAACTTTGGTCTTCAGCCTCAAAGGAAACATCCACATGAGTGTCTGAGTCCAGATTAGAGACCATGATCCCATCTGAAAACCACAGAGATCATGGTGGATCCGCATCTCACGATGGGAACTTGAAACGTGTGTTGGCTGATACAGAAAACCCATTTCTGGTATGTTAAACTTTTATTTTCACTTCAATTACCAAATATTTATCACCAATTTGTAAAATTACTGGACTGAAGCAAACAAGCGGACTCTGGTCGGCCTGAGCTGCTGTTCAGGGACGGTAGGAGCCAAAATGCACCATCAGCAAAAAGACAAAGTAGAATTCAATCAAGGAAATCAAAAGATGTAAGCATTTGAGTAAGGAATAAAAACAACTAGATGTGAATCAAATCTGAAGACAAAAGAATCCAAAAAGTCGTGTTAAATGAGGTGTACTGAGGCGGGGAAAGCTTTCAGAAACAGAACAGCTGGGGGGTTGCTGCGTTCGCCATGAGCTCATTTTTTCTTATTGCAAATGTAAAAGTCTTAGCGGATCCGTCTGGGTTCTGCGGGTTTTTGGGTTCTCCGGGTCGGCGGTGGGTCGTACGGGTGGGTCATAGGAGGTGTGCACGTGATCCGTAAGTGTCTGTAGGACATCCGTAGGACGTCCACACACACTACACTCTGATTGGCTAAGTTCCTCATTTCTAACAGTTAGGCTGCAGCAAGGAGCGCGCACGAGTCACGTGCACAGCACTAACGGGCTCCTTGTACAGCCTGCGGGGTTTGGGGGGGTTTGCGTCTCACCTGCTTCCTCTTATGTGTGGTATCAGATCGATCTCTGTAGGGATCACTGGGTGGCTACCGCCTTAACATTTCAGGGGTGTCCCATACAGGTTTGAGCATTTTGCCCCCACAGACGGCCCGTTTCCGCCTGGAGGGGCAGTTGGGACTTCAGGTGGGTTTTTTCAAGGCTGTTGGTTCTCTTTATTCTTTGATCCACCATTGAAAGTCCAGAATGAGAAACGAGATCAAAGATCCTCTTTGGACAGGCTTATTGCCAGACTAGCTAGTAATCTACTCAACCCGACCCGACCCGGCCCGACCCGGCCTGACTCTCCTGCCTGCACTACAGTCCATCCACGACTGTACCAGCAGACTATTGACAAGGACCCCCCCCTTCTGGCTCGTCTGGCGCCCCCAGCCTCCCCCCCCACCTATCTGGATGAAGCTTGTCTGCTGGACGATTCTAACTTGTAGTTAAATAAAGTTAAATAGATTAGATATAGATTAAATATAGTTAAATAGAGTTAAATAAGCTAATCCTCTCTAGGAGTTCGGGTAAATCACCTGTCCGTCCTGGGGGAGGATCCCTCTTTCATGTGGCCCCCTCTGAGGTTTCTGCTTTTGTTTTAGGAGTCTTTTTATCAGAGGGTCTAAGGGGAGGGATGTTAGTTTAGTTTAGTTTAGTTTAGCCGTTACCTATTGAATTCTTTGACTTTATGATTCCTGTTTATTCCAGTTACCAGCACGAAGCCCTTTGTTGTAAAAATCAGGCTATAGAAATAAAAATGAATTGAATTGAATCAAACAAAGGAGGGACCGTTTTCAGGATTCCTAATTGAATTGATCCTGATGTGAAACGGCCGTCAGGTTTCCTCCTCTTAAGTCAGCGTGACGTGTAAGTTGGTGATTAAAGACGCCGCCGCGTCTCCCTGAGATCTTAAAGGTCAGAAGAATCCGGGACAAATTAGCAGCTGTAGGCCCGGCTCGTATTGAACGTCTGCGACGAACCACAAGGTTGATTGAAAAAAGGAGATTTGCATGGCGGGGGGTGAGTGACCCCCCCCCCCCATCAGTTTCCAGTTGAGACGGCGTGCACGGGTCTGTCTGTAGACGGTTAACGATTATTGGATGTAGCTTTGGGAGCGCTCACCATGTTTTCCCACAGACTGCTGTACAGACTTCAGTTTGAAACTAAACGATCAGAAATAAACCTGAGCAGCGTGTTGAAAATGAGCATACAGGAAGCATAGGATGACGGATGCCTGATGAAGGAAAACAGCCATCTGCTGCCTCACAGCTTCACGCTTTAGCGTCCTCGTCAGCGCGAGGAGCAATGGCGGAGAGTCGTCGTCCTTGACATTTGTAGAACTGCCGCCGTCTTCCTGGCGCCGGCCATTAGCTGTTATCGTTTCCTCAGAACCGAGTTACCTCCGTTCTGAGGCGCTGGAGGTTAGATTCCAGATTAACGGAAACCCTCATTCCAGCCAAAGTTCATGTCCGTGAAGGAAATGAATGATGTTAATGGGAGATCGTGAAAATCCATGTACACTTCAGACAGAAAGACAACAAACAAACCACACAGGAATCTTCCAAAATGATCACCAAGTCAAGAAAAAACCAACATACTATTGGATACAGACCAAAATACATCATTCAGTACAATTTTATATCATATTTATATTGAGAGCTTTCTCTTCTATGCTTATATTGCTTATATATTGCTGCTATGCTATTTAAATTGTATTTCAGCTTAAATGTGATCATATTTCATTGCTCTGTCGGCCCAGACCAAGGATACACATGACAATAGATCAATAAAATAAATTCAATTGTCTGAAAATATGCACATTTTTATAACTTTCTTCTTGGCTGCACGGACCCAGAGGAGGGGCTAGGGTTAGGGTTACGGGTGACAGTTGAGCTGTGTTCACACCAAACGCGATGCGCACGGCGGAGGCGCCACTTTCAATGCTAAGCCAATGCTACAGACGCGATCTGAGGTCCTGCGGTGCGATTTGAGTGACGGGCGCGGCACAAAGGTCTGGCAGCAGCGTGATTTCAGCGGAGCGCAAATCTTGGTATCAGTCTGGACTAAATTGGGGCAGAACCCGTCCCTCCTACTGTTGGATGAAGGCGGCTAAACCCTGGACAATAAATCACAGGAGCGAACAACATGCCGGCTGACGGCCAGACAGAGACCCTGTGGGATGGAGGTTTTTCTTCTGTTCATGGAGGCAGTAGTTAAAAAGGTCCCCTGATTTAATTCTAGTTTCCATTTTTTAATGCGGGGCAGATCAGGGAGCTTGTGCAATGCGCATGCCCCTGCTGGGCTGTTGTGACGTCACAACATTCATTCACTGAATCCCGACAGTTTGATTGACAGCCATTTAAAAGGAGAAGTACTCAGAAATCCAAAAAATGAAATGATTTCTTATTCCATTTGTTCTCTTTTATAAGAAAAGTACATGTCAAAAACTCAAAAACATGATTTTCCTCAAAGGGGAACTTTAAGGCTAATAAACATCTTATAAAAGCTTTACAAAGACTAAGAAATGTCTTAATAAGCAGCATATTAACACTAAGTAAGCCATTTAAAACACCCATAAATGCCTCATAAATGTCCCACAAAGGCTTATAAATACATAAATGAAGCTAAATAATGTATTATAACTAGATTATTAAGGAATCCTACTATGAAGCGTTGCTGAAAGTGCACATTTGTGTAATTTGTACACATTTGACACCACATAAATGTTGTTATGGTGTAGTTGGTGCAGGAGGAATTCCTCCATGTGACAAACAGGACAGAAGTCCAGGGATCTGCCACATCTCAGTGTCCTCCCCTCCAATCAGGAGGATTGAAGAGCCTCCTCTTAAACCCATCAGAAAGGAGATTCAATGAAAGTCTCCTCATTGTGTCACACAGTTAATGAGAATCGCTCTACGTATCTTCTCAGCTCAGTCCTTGTCACAACCACCAAACCCTCACCTCAACGCCTAAAGCCTCTTTGCAGATTGTTGTGCACTAAAACCAGAGAAAGTGTTGAGATATTTTAAGAGCCTTCACTTCCTGACACATTAATATTCCTCATGCACACCCTTCCTCTCCTCCAGCTTGGAATATCCCTTCCCCCATGTGCCAATCCCCCTCTTCCCCTCTGCTTCCTGCATCTATAGCCCTGCATCATCCTCCAGCATCTCCTTTCACTTTCTTTATCAGCATTTCAGGGGTTTCTTCTCCTTCCCTGGTGTGACAGAGAGTCAGAGGAGTGTTGTGTTGATGTACTGTAGATGGTGAGCATCTCTACGTTCGTGTACGAAGGGCCTTTATGGACGCAAACACTGAGCAGAAAAGGGAAAACTGCATCTCTCTCATTTGTTCTTGTAAATCCAGGCGCCAGAAAACCACCAAAACAACGACACCAAATATGTGATTCATTCTGGGGTGATAAATGAAAGCAGGGGGGTGAGTGGGTGGTATGGTCCACTCTCCTCCCACACACAGCAATGTGGTTGAGTGTGTGTGTGGGGGGGGGGGGGGGTCTGGCCTTCTGGGACTTCCCATTGACTTCACGCAAGGTGAGGAGAGATTCGCTGCAGAAACACTTCAAACGGCAGAAGGAGCTGCTGCTGCAAACCAGAAACACTAGCGTGGCGGTGGCCGTGGCGGCCGTGGTGGCCGTGGCGGCCGTGGCGGCTGTGGCGGCCGTGGCGGCCGTGACGGCGGCACAGACCACATACTGTCATTTCTATGCTTTCCAAGAGAGTCGACAAAACACGCAGAAACCAAAACATTCAGACAGAAAAACCTTGTCCGACAGCATCCACACACACAGAGCAGTGCAGCAGGACATTGATATTCCTCACGCCCACACACAGCATGGCGAGGAGAAGCTCGCCGCACTTTCACAATCCAGTCTGGACCTGAAGCTGCAGGTCGTCAGCGTCAGAGCAAACCACTGGACACCAACTGGAAAGGGGTCGGGGAGGCGAACGGGCCACCGCCTGCTGTGACCTTGCTGTGCGTTTGCTCAGCTGAGCGGCGTCCTGAGCGGCGTCTGACGCTAACAATCACCTCCAACAAAAGCACTTCCACATGCCGGGATGCTCCGGAGAGCCCAACGCTCCACCTGCATGGGCGGAGGAGCCGTTCATGGGTCACAGGTTTTCTATGTGCATGAACGGAGGAGGAGCGTCGTGCATAAAGACGAGGACATGCGTGTGCAGGAGTCTCATGTATTAACCATACGGACATTTACACATCAAGGTGGCGAATGGATTCCTGCATAGATTTCTGATGCAGATCAACACCAGACCTGATTACACGATGAGGAAGAGGAGGAAGATCTGGACCGAGAGGAAGAGTGTGATTTCCCAAAGCTACTGACTCTGGGTTTCCTACAGGATTATGTAATGGTCTGCATGGAAAAGGGTGACACGGCAAAACACAAAACACACATTTTCTAGCATCCACACAGTAAAGCAGGGAGTTTGCTGCAGTGAAAGGAAAAACATTTGACAGATTAGCCTCTAAAAGATTTCTATTAACATGGAATCTATTAGGATTTATGCTTTCACATTTATTTACCTGCTTTGATTTATGCTGGATTTGGAGACAGTTTGAAAATAAATGTTTCCTATTTTACAAACTCGTCCCTTTATTAAAGAACTCTAGTCTATGGATGGATGGATGGATGGATGGATGGATGGATGGATGCATGGATGGATGGATGCATGGATGGATGGATGATAGATGGATGGATGGATGGATGCATGGATGGATGGATGCATGGATGCATGGATGGATGGATGGATGGATAAATGGATGGATGGATGGATGGATGGATGGATGGATGCATGGATGGATGGATGGATGCATGGATGGATGGATGGATGGATGGATGCATGGATGCATGGATGCATGGATGGATGGATGGATGGATGCATGGATGCATGGATGGATGGATGGATGGATGGATGGATGCATGGATGGATGGATGGATGGATGGATGGATGGATGGATGGATGGATGGATGGATGGATGGATGGATGGATGGATGCATGGATGGATGGATGGATGCATGGATGGATGGATGGATGGATGGATGGATGCATGGATGCATGGATGGATGGATGGATGGATGGATGGATGGATGGATGGATGCATGGATGGATGGATGGATGATGGATGGATGGATGGATGGATGGATGGATGCATGGATGGATGGATGGATGCATGGATGGATGGATGGATGGATGGATGGATGGATGGATGGATGGATGGATGGATGGATGGATGCATGGATGGATGGATGGATGGATGGATGGATGGATGCATGGATGGATGCATGGATGGATGCATGGATGGATGGATGGATGCATGGATGGATGGATGGATGGATGGATGGATGCATGGATGGATGGATGGATGGATGGATGGATGGATGGATGGATGGATGGATGGAGTTTTTAAAGTTTTCAACCTTCCATACTATAATAAGTGAGATATTCAGAGGAAAATCAGACAAACCGTCCAGGACCCAAAACGATTTAGTCAAGTGACTGCAAAAGAAAAATCCTATCAAATCCATTTGTTCAAAATGACGGATTGATTAACTAGGTCCTTAAATAGTTTGGGATTGTTGGTGGGGATGGCGGCGCCGTCATCCTTCAGTCGTGCTGTCTTTAGGTAAAGAGTACAAAGATGCTTTAGAAGCTGCGACGGACCACCGGATCCTTTCCTAAATAAATGTGTGCAGCCTCCAGCCTTTTCTCAAAGCCCAGTGTTCTTGATTGTGGTCGGCTAAATAATGACGTTTTAAGCGTTGCAAGCCTGTGGTATCACCATTACACAACTGTTGTGTGACACTTTCTGCCTCATTTCTAAATGATCCACTGTAAAAAAAAAAAAACAGTTGACAGAGAGCTCCACCACTCCCAGGACGTGAGGAGATGTGCTTTTTTTCACCTAAATGTGAAACAACCGTGTCTGTCTAAATTGTTTTTAATGAGTTCAATAACGAGAAAGTCGACCAGACGAGACATGCTAACAACCACAAGCTAACTGGAAAGGAATTGAAGAATTGACAATTTCACGTTCATTTATTTGGGTGCCCGGTGGCGCAGTGGGCGCCCCCAGTTCAGGCTGGTGGTCCTGCACCAGAACCCCAATGGGGGGGCTTTCTGTGTGGACTTAGCATGTTCTCCCCGTGCATGCGTGAGCTTTCTCTGGCTTCCTCCCACCGTCCAACAACATGCTTCATTACTGCTAACACTCCTTTGTCCATAGGTGAATGTGGATGTGAGTGTGCATGTGTGTGTGTGTGTTTGTGTTTGTGGCTCTGAGACAGGCTGGCGACCTGTCCATGACGTCCCCTGCCTTTGCCCGCAAGTGGGGGGGATAGGCTCCAGCAGCCCTGTGACCCCGAAAAGGGACAAAACGGATTAGAAGAAGAATGAACGAATGAATGAAGGAATGAATGAATGAACGAATGAATGAAGGAATGAATGAATGAATGAATGAATGAATGAATGAATGAATGAATGAATGAATGAATGAATGAATGAATGAATGAATGAATGAAGGAATGACGGTAATTTTGGTACAAAATCTGCACACAAAATGTTTTCTGTGTGCAGAAAAGTGCTGCATTGATGTACCATTACAATCAAATCTTCATCAAATTGTTTGTTTCCATGTATTGCTGTTAAAATAGCTCACAGAATGTCAGGCTGCATGCTCGGCCTGCAGGCCTTTTCTACCTCACCAAATGTGGCTCTCTCTGCTGAAGGTTTGGACATGTGTGGCTTTGAAGGACACGACTATTGGCTGAAGAAATAGAGCAGCAGTTTGAAGGATTCCTCTCTGAACTCAAACCTAAAAACAGTTTTTCTTCTGTACTTTAACCTCTGCAGAGACTCCATCCTGAAGCCGGCTCTGTGTCCGCTGATTGACTATCAAACGAAAGTCTTTTGAATTCCTGCTCAAACAACACAAAGCAAAGGCATAATTACACTGAATGTGGCCCCTGATACCAGGGCTAAAATTCATTTTTGTATGTGTGTCATTCCGGATGTGCT
The DNA here is from genome assembly GCA_023969325.1 of Oryzias curvinotus. Taxonomy (NCBI): domain Eukaryota; kingdom Metazoa; phylum Chordata; class Actinopteri; order Beloniformes; family Adrianichthyidae; genus Oryzias; species Oryzias curvinotus. The sequence goes on along the minus strand of CM043716.1, from coordinate 9,856,484 downwards.
TAGCACTCCAACAAGATTTCAATTTTCTTCAAATACTCTTATTACAAGGGCGATAGCTGCCACAGGCTCTGCAGCCGTCACACAATTACACCTTCAGTGGATCTCAGCTGCGCCAGAATATCTCATTATTTTTGCTTTCCTTATCCAAAATAACCCAAACGGGAAAATCTCCTGTTCCATTAAGCTGTGAGGACGTTGTTGAGGGCCCAGGAGGATCAGAGCTCCACACCTGAAGGGAAGGAAGGGTCTACGCAGAACCCAAACCTGACCTCTTCGGTCCTTCTCTCATCAGACACGGTTGTGTTCTGTTTCTCATACCTGACATGCTTCAACGTCCGTCTTCCATCGCCGTCAGAGTCGTCTGGACGTATGCACGACTCTAACGGAGTCAGATACGGACGTATGGACTGATGAAGACTGAAGATGGACGTGTCAGGTATGTGGAAAAAAAAACAACTGTGTCTGATAAGAGAAGAAACTAAGAAGTAAGTTAATAATACAGACACTATTGCTGAACCAGAACCCAAACCGGTGTCCTCTCACAACAGAAACCAGCCCCAGCACAGACGGAAGGAAAAAGGAGTCTTTTGACCAACCGCCGGCGGTGTCGGCCGCGTGGTTTTCTGGGCCGTGTAGCATAACAAGAACCATTCCCCAAATAATCAAACTCCAGCCAGTGACCGGCCTCCTATCAACACCTTTGATCTTTCTCCTCCATGCCACCCGTTTCCATCACAGCAGCAGTGTAATTTCCCAGTGGGTAAAAGGCGGTGCGGCGCAGACTCCCAGAGTAATGCACCACGGAGCCCCCGTTTGGGGGCTGGAAGCCCCTCTTTGTACAGGACATTTGCATTCAAATCATTTAGTCTGAAATTGGTTCTAACAGTCTGGGATGGAGAGTTCCTCCTGTGGCTTCCTTCTGTCAGTTAACTGCAGTCTTTCCAAACCTCGGGGTGCAGGAACGCTAATGGATGTGATGGCCCCCGCTCTGTGTTTGTTCTTTGAGGACAGACACGGCTCGGCGTTTCCACCTTCACAACATCACAAGCAGGCATCAGAAGAAGTTTATTATGACCAACTAAACCGATAAATCACTCCCACTAATACAGGACTAAAGCGCCGTGGATCTCCGGAGGGATGAGATACTTTCAGGAAGATCAAGATAGACGACTTCACAGCGACAGCCGCCATTAGATTCATGTCGTTTACTTAAAGATTGTAATTTCTTAGCTGAATCAGACGTTTGACGTCTGAAAATGTAACCAGACGGTCCACATGTCTGCAGTTCTAGAGTTTTCTTACTAACTTAGTGATTTAAATTAAACTTTCACCACAAGAAGTTCATATTTTGGCGCACTTAAGCATAAATTAGAATTGTAAAAACAGAAAAGTGTGTATTTTTCAAAGAAGGGAATTCAGGGGGGGTCACCCAAAAACACAGCCATGAGTACAGAATGGTACCAAAACACCAACTTCAGTCTGTAGAAAAACCCAAAGGACTTGTTAGACGTGTTGAACGTTGGTCATCTTTGTGTCATCAGATGTTTTTTCCTGAATCAGATCTCAGAAGGACCAACTTCCACCAGCAGGGCCTTCCATCAGGGTTTCCGCCCACTTTTCAGTGGAACCGTCCTCCCAAAGACAGTAACGACACATTGCAGAACTTTCTTGACTGAGCTCTCCGTGCCACAGAAACCAGCAGAAACGTATGTCTCTGCTGCAGCTGAAGCATCTTTGGATGAAAAGCCTGTTGCTTTTGGAAAATCTCAGTTTGCTGACGTTTCTGTCTCCTTCACATGAGAATACGCCGTCCTTCAAAAACAGATTTATTCCACCAAGGCGGCCCGCTTTATCGCCCTGAAGCTGCAGATGCTGCAGGCATCGACAGCAGAGTCTGCGATAAACACGCAGATCCAAAGCAACACTCGGGCCCAGCTTTCCAGCTTCATGACAGTTTAATGGCACCGCAGAATCCAATTAAAAATGCATTTGGAAGTTGATTGATTATTACTCAGAAAGCAGCTGCGTTGTGTTATTGTCCATCTACCTTCCCTTTCCTTCTAAACGCATCGATCCGTCCAGAAACTCTTCCATCCATAAAACCCATTAAACATGCTTTCAGACTTTTCCATCCATTTGTGCCGCTCACGGAAGACTGAAATTAGCCAACAAATCACTTAACATGCAGATCAACTTCAAATCACTACAGATACAAATGTGGGCTAATGAAGGCAGACAGTCATGTTCAGTTCATCATCTGATAGCAAACTCGTTTTTTTTTTTCTTTAACTCAGACGTAAAACGGAATTTCATCTGCATAGATGTTTAGCTAAAAATCATCAGAAACTCGTTTTGACATTTTAATCAGAGTCAGACTTGACGGGCGTCACTCTCCCTGAAAGCAGAGAGGAGGAGCAGAAAACAGGTGGATGATGGCGATAAATCTGCCCTCATATGCCCCCGTCTGGACCGAGGGGCAGCCCGGGGTAGGGGTAGCCCGGCCACACAATACTGCTGCCCCAACAGAAAACTCCAAAGATCACTCCAAGTCTGACCAAAACTAAACTTTTCCTCCTTTTATCCACCTTGACTTTTAAAATCAGATTTTTATTTTACACATAAAAAAATGTTCTTATGCAACAAACTGAATCAGAACAAGGAAAATGAAACGAAGCGATGGTTTGGTGACAGAAACCTTTTTTTAGATGGAACAGAAAAAGGAAGAAAAAAATGTAAAAACTGAAACTAAACCAGAAGAAAATCTAAAACCCAAAAGTCAAAAACTGTCCTCATCAAGATGCCCTCGGACCATGAGACCAGATTTTCCTGGATTTTTTTTCTAGAATCAAACTCATTTAACAACTTTAGCTGCGATACTGAAAAGGAAACGGGACCAGCAGTTTATGACTAAAAACAAAACGAAATATTTGCATTTTTTGTGTTTAGCTGTGGACTTGATCGTTAGTAATCATATCAGAAAAAGTGTGATGGATAAATGTCTGTCATAAATATTAAAAAAAAATAGAAAAGTGGGACTCAGTGCATCAGAATCCCTGTAAGTAAACCAAGAAAAGCTTTTTGCAAAAGTACTCGTCCATTCAATACTTCACTCTGATCGCTCTAAAAAGCTGATCATCCAACTGAACAAAAAAAACTGACAGATTTATCCATTTCTACATTTTGGATGCAGCATTTAATTGATGCTTTTTTCTCTTCTAATAGAAAAAACCATAAAATAACTTTTCAAATTCAAAGATAGCGTTGTTTGCTTCAAACCAAGTGGAGTCTTGTTGTCTGATTTAGCAACACATGCTACATCATTTATGGCAGTGTTTTTCAACCAGTGTGCCGCGGCACACTAGTGTGCCGTGGGAGATGGTCAAGTGTGCCGTGGGAAATTGCCCTCAACTGAAACATTTATGATCTCCAGGATTTCACCTCTTTGTTCATCCAAACAAGCCCTGATAAAACACTAAGAAATAAGGAATATGACAGATCATAAAATACTTTTTTCTTTGTGTTTATTTGATTCTATTAAAGACATTTTGATAAAAATGACGGTACCGATTTAGCTGCAGCTTAATCTCCGTTTTAGCAAAAGTCCCGCCCCTTTAACTGTCTCCACCAATCATTCTTGGATTCTTAATCACGTGTCATCAGTCTGACCAATCAGAAGTGGTTAAAGTCTTCACTTCCTTGTTGTGCATTCTGCTGATAAAGTCGCTCAGTTTCAAATAAAATACCAGCTAAAGCTCGTCTTTAGTGGTGTAGCTTTCCACAGAATCCGGTGTCAGACCGTGGAACAAGTGATCAAAACAATAAAGCTCAGAGACGCTGGTCGTTCTGCATTCGGCGGATTATTGAACTACATCTCCCATGATGCATTGGGTTAAAAGTAACCCAACTCGTCTCTCCTCTTAACGTCTTGAAACCACAACGAACACAAATCAAACAGTTTTTAAATCTTTTAACTTAACTTTATTACATCTTTTAGAGAAAAAACAGCTGCAGCTTCCAGCGTTTTCTGCCACAATTATAAAAAAAAGAATGTGAGATTGTGGAGGAACTGTTCAAAACAGACTGTGTTTCCCCCGTTTTTTTTTTTTGTTTTTTTTTTAATGCTGTTGTGCCGCGAGATTTTTGTCAAGGTTTAAGTGTGCCGCGGCTCAAAAAAGGTTGAAAAACACTGATTTATGGATATTAAAAGACAATTAAAGGCCTAAAATAGATCCTTGAGGTTCTCCAGATTTGATTGCAGGTCTTTTAGAGTTAAAATATCCCATAATGCTTTTGGGAGGTCAAAAAATGCACCGATTGAAAACGCATTATTATTTGTTTCTGATCATTCAAGTTCAGCTATTAAAAAGGTCAACTTTTGCTGCATGTCTTTTCTGGAATCTCTTTTTCTTTTCTTAACGATTGTTTTACTGCAACACCAGTTTTATCTGCGGGACCTCTGGTCTCCTCCTCCTCATCAGGTCTCCTCCTCCTCTTCAGGTCTCCTTCTCCTCATCAGGTCTCCTCCTCCTCGTCAGGTTTCTCCTCCTCAGCTTGACCTCCTCTCTGGTTAATGAGCCTCTCCACTAAACAGTGCTGACTGCATTCCTTGTTTGTCAGTTTTCCCCTTTAGAATTAGATCCACTCGTTCTGGATTTGGCATCTTTTTTTTTATCTCTTTATCATTTCAGGTCCAAAGCAGGTTCTAGCGCCCTCAAAGATCGCCGCTAAACGCTGAAAGATTGCTTCATTTTGGTTGGCAGGCGGGAGAACAGCAATTTAGTAAAAACAGACGTGTGCCACATTTTCTCCCTCCCTCCCTCCCTCCCTCCCTCCGCCGCGCAGACTGCTGTTCTTGGTTCAGCAGAGACGCTTTGGTGGGGAGTCAGAGATTGAATGAAAGCTGCCCCCCCTCCTCCTTCGTGACGCCGACACGAGGTGCCCCATTATGGAGATGTGACCTGTGCAACCAGCGAGGCCAAACACCCCATGGTGGGGAGGTGGCAGGAGCGCGGGACGCCGCCCGTGAGCCGGCGAGGGAGGCTGCCGCAGTGCACCGCCGCCCCCTCCAGCTCTCAAGATGCTCCACATCCCCCCCCTCTAATTGGCAGATGGCCTCAGATGCAAGATGATTTAATGGCCTGCGCGTGTTTTTTCTGCCGCCGTCAGCCATTAGCGGGGACATCTGTAACGAGTTGGCCGTGCACGCCGCTGGGAGCAGAAGCTGAGACCAACACTTTCTAATGAAGGCTGTGCGGCAGCGGCAGACCTGGTAAAGATCAAAGCAGGTTCAGGTGTTTCCGGGATTCCAACAGTCCAGCGCAGCAGATCAACCGGAACAAACCATCAGATGCTGTTTGACCCCCCCATTACTAACAGGATGCATCACTACTGTCCTGCACAGCTTTAGGATACAAAGTTACTGCTGTGACTGATCCCCTTTCTTGCAGCTGTGTGCATGAGAGAGGGGCCCTAAAGGCCTCTGCTTTCTGGCCCCCAGCCTTCGCTCCCTGCTGCTCCCTCCTGAGCTCGCCTCTCATGAGGTCTGGATGAAGGAGAGCATGTGGCTGCGAGCCTGGGGCCGCTCTCAGCCTGACAGCTATCGGCGTTCTGGCCAGCGCCTCTGTGGATTTGTCTGCTACCTGGAAACTGGGTCACTTTTTGCATTATTTTAGAGCTTTGGCTCCACAGAGGAGCACGAGCTCTGTTTTCCCTCTGCTTTCCTCCCTTGCTCACAGAGGGGGGGTTCTCAATAACACACGTTTGCTGTTTTACACGCCGGGCGGGTGAAGGAATGGCAACGGTGCAGCCTCTGCCATGTGGTGAAAGTCATTTGAAATGCTGCCTCATTAATGCAGCTCCTTAAAAAAAACCACACACTTTTCCAGCACCTGAAGGTAACACCGTTCATTTCCATTCATGGCACACAGGTGGGAATAACTGCAGCCGTAGTTCTGGAGCGGTGGTGAATGGGACTGCCACTCACACCCACATTCATTAGGAAGACGTTCGTCTGCAGGAAACTGTCAGATATTTGAGTCATCACCCCAAGTTCCACGCCGTGTCTCATTCTAATAATGACTGTGTGTGGGATGGGGGGGGGGGTGAATGAGAGACCAGCAGCAGATGTGTGTGTGGGGGGGGGGGGGGGGGGGGGGGGGGGCAATGATGAGATGCAGGGAAAAGGTAATTGAGGCGGACAGACTGGAGATACAGTAAGAAAAAAAGAAAATAACCAACGGAGGCGATTGCAGGGACCAGCAGCTGAGGAGAATACAAATGGACAGATGAGGAGCAGAGAGGAGCAGAGAGGAGCAGAGAGGAGCAGAGAGGAGCAGAGATAAAAATGTGAGAAAGATGGATTCAGTGCCGGGTAATGAAAAGACCAAGGCAGCAGCATCGATCTTTGCCCCACAGCTCAGAGACAGACAATCCTAAAGCCTGAAGGAAGCATCTACAGGAAAGAAAAAAAAAAGGGGGGGGGGGGGTCCATGTGATCCTTCATGGAAGTTTGGGCTTTTTCCCGGGAGCAGACACCATAACACTCAGCTGAGAGGAAGTTGAGTGGAAAACAAACGTGAGTCATGAGAGGCAGAGGATGGACGTGAGTCAGACGCGTTTAACTCATCAAACATTTGATTGACAGCTCGTCTGTCCAGCAGCGCGCAGCCAAGCTGGGCTCTAAAACCAGGTGCGCGTGATGGCAGCGCGCGGCGCGGACGGGACCGCGGTTCGGGCGCAGACATACTCACAGCAGGTTGGAGCTGTTCCAGTACACCGCATGCCTGCTGCTGGCTCTGGAGCCCGGGAAGTTTGTGAGCGCGAGCGTGAGGAGGCTGAGGGCAAACGCCGCGAGAGCCATAATCCACCAGGGTCCCCTCTTCCGTCCGGTCCGGCGTCCCGCGTCTCTCACAACATCCCAGCGTCTTTTCCCGCTCCGTCCCCGTTCCCCCTAACAACGGGCGGACAGCTCGGCGTTCAGGAGCGCGGACCCCGGAGCAGGAGGAGCCGTCTGCGCATCCTAACTTCACACCAGTCTTCGCACTTTCCCTCCGTTGCGCGTGTCAGAGGACGGGGCCACGCGCGGCCGCATCTCCACGCAGCGCCAGCTTGTTTTGCGCGTGTCCGGATCTCCGTTCGTCTGAGCCGCCGCAGCCACCCGCTGCGCACGCACCGCCCTCCCATCAGGACCGTGCGCGCGGCGCCCCGCCCCCTCCGACGCGCGCACGGATGCTGCGTGAAAGCGTAAAATCTGATCTGACAAACATCATTTAGGTGTTTGTTTATCTGTAAACAAACACTGACGTCACTTTCCGTCATATATCTTTGGAGCAGAAAGTTTGAAAACATTTTCCTGCATTTGGCGGGAACCACTGCTGTCCGGAGGATGGAGGAGGGTGGAGGAGGAGGGTGGAGGAGGATGGTGGAGGAGGGTGGAGGAGGATGGAGGAGGGTGGAGGAGGAGGAGGAGGGTGGAGGATGGTGGAGGAGGATGGAGGAGGGTGGAGGGGAGGATGGAGGAGGGTGGAGGAGGGTGGAGGAGGAGGAGGGGGTGGAGGAGGATGGAGGAGGGTGGAGGAGGGTGGAGGAGGGGGAGGAGGAGGGTGGAGGGGCGGATGGAGGAGGGTGGAGGAGGATGGATACGAAGGTGGAGGAGGATGGAAGAAGGTGGAGGAGGATGGAGGAGGGTGGAGGAGGGTGGAGGAGGATGGAGGAGGGTGGAGGAGGATGGAGGAGGAGGAGGAGGAGGGTGGAGGAGGAGGATGGAGGAGGGTGGAGGAGGATGGAGGAGGATTCTCTTTGAGTTGTCTTGCTGTGATGAAGGTGAATTTTTGGTTTTACTTTCATTAAACAGATGATCAGAATCACTAAACCCTTTTATGAAAACAGACTCGGTTGCACCAGGGCCGGACTTCCCATCAGGCAAATGTGGGCGATAGCCAACCCCCCCCCCCCCCACCACCACTACCGGGTCCCGAGCTGAAAACGCTACAATGAACGTTCCTTCATTCCTGTATTTTCTGTTTCTTTTGCCTTCGTCTGTAAAACATTATCAGGCTAAACAAAAGACAGAAAACCATCAATTGCAAGGGAGTGAGTCACGTGAGTCAGTGAGGGAGGGGGTCACGAATAAATTCAATCAATTTGTGTATTTTTCCAAGTAAAACTAATGTGTATAAAACCAAATGCCTTCATTTTTATATGTGGTCTCAGTTTTTAAAGGCTTCTCCAAACATTTGACTTTGATTCTGACTAAAAGTGAAACCGATGAAGGTTGTTTGGGTTTTTTCTGCTGCTGAAGGCCCAAATTTACGTTTTCACCTGGGGGGGCCCAGACTGCTTAGTCTGCTATTGATGCAGCACCTTCACAACATTCTGGCACATTTTGACTTTTTGCATTGAGGTTTTTTAAAGTCAGTAACTCAAACTCATTTTTCAAATTAATTGCTAATTAAAAAAGCTCCTGTTGTTTTCAGGCAGACTCGCCACAGAATCCAATTTCCATTTCTGCTCCAACCTCTAAAATAAACCACAAACAGCAACATCTGACTGTTTCTCCCACTGAGGAGGCTTTTTGTTGCCTTTTAACAAACTATGACATTTTCCAACCATGTCATGTGACAAACAGCAGGTGTGTTTGCTACCATGTCAGGAATAAACTGAAGACTTTGTTGGTGAACATAAAAACAGTTCCATACTAATGTGAAGCTGCTGATCCTGTGACCTCATGTTGGAGTTCTTCTAAAGTCACATAAAACATAAAGAATGCTGTTGTTTCATGTCAGGGACCAGCATGGATCTGATCTTCTCCGTTTGTCTCCAGAAGAAGATCATTCGCTTCTTCATCTGCAGCATCAAACCTTTTTAAAACTAAGCATTGTGAGAATCCACAGCGGGAGCTGACCATGGTGCTGAAACAATGTGCTTTCTGCTCAGTGCTCTGAATGTGAAAGTGAAGAAATTATAAAACGGGTTTATTTGTACTTTTTCCGTGATTTTAACGTGATTCATATGTGAAAATTTCACATAAAAGACCACAACTTTACTCACTTTGTCCACATATATTCATGTATGACCAGTTTTAATCTGTGCAAAATGTACGTAGGGGCTGTGAGACACGGCCTTTAGTTTTGATCCTAAAGCAGAAAATCTAAAGAAGTTTCTGACTTTTGGTCCTTAGAGTTTCAGTTTCCTCCATTTTTTTTTACCTTTTTTACTTTCAGCCTCATAGATTTGCTGCATCAGTGAACCAGTTTTCTTTAAAAAGTTGTTGCTTGGGCATCACTGCCCTGAAGAACCCACAACGTTGCTCTGTGTGCCGTGCACAGCGTCGTTGCAAAAGCCGTTTCCAGTCCAGGAGGACGACAGATTAATGAACAACACAAAGAATAAGGCTGACGTGAAGTCTGCACGCATGCAGAGCTAATATAAAAACCAAAAAGGCAAAATGTTTCTTAAACCCACATGTGGTCTGAGAGCCTCTGCGGTTTGACTGTCAGTGATGAAACGTTCAGTCATGTGAATAAAGTGATGCTGCCTCATCTCTGTTGTAAACACAAAAATCCCCCAGAAGTTCTGTCTGTTGAGGAGATCATTTAGAAGAAGTGATTTATCTGCAGCGCAGAGAACAGTAATCAATGCCATCCCAGAATACCAGCAGCTCTGCAGATGAAAGCTGCTGGTATTTTCCTTTCCTTTCCCTTCATTCAGAGAGGACTAGCATGATCCACTGATGCAACAAGTGTGGACATCCCAAAATAACCTCAAAGAAAAAACCCTGGACACATCCCCAGTCTGTTGCAGGACCACACTCTGGAATCACCAAATAATCTAGGAAGTTTTTGGACAGTGGGAGGAAACTGGAGAAAAGCCACCAATGAATGAGGAGAGCATGCAAACGCCACACAGAGAGGACCCAGCTGGGCTTTGAACCAGCATCTTCTCGCTGTGAAGTGAGAGCTCCACTCATGCAGCATCTCTATCCAGGCTGTCATCTCGGAGCAGCTTCTCACCGCGGCCCTTTAGGCCACAGGTTCCTGCTGGACAACAGGTGTGTGAGCTGCAGGTAAGGAACCGATCGGCACCGTGACGAATGAGGAACAGGGCTTCATTCAGGAAGTAGTGTTTGGATGTCTGCAAACCGGACAGAAACTTCAAACTTTCATTTTCTTTAAAGCATTTTTGGTTTACTTGCTTTCATGAACATATTTTTTTATTTCTTTGGGTCTTTGAAGAGGCAAAGTCTGCAGGAAAATAAGTTATTTGGAGACTTTAATTAACCGGTTCATTTTTGCTTGTGGGGGCTCCAGCGATTTATTTAGCCAAACTGTGGCCCGCTCTACTAATAACTGAGTTAATCCCAATTATTAAGCACTGCCCTTCACTCCATTGATTCTGCCAATTTCATATCTCATAATAGTGTCATTTTTTCAGGGAGCACTGGTGAGACGCTCATCCACAGCTCAGACTTCAGCCTGACTGTAATGTGAATCTCCTCCTGTGGTAGAAGGTAAACTTTTTGGGCTCACATCTGCAGCCTCATTCATCACTTTCTTGCATTTATTCCTCCGTTTTTCTCTCACCTTTACCTCTGCTGCTTTGCCTGGTGATGATGCCTCTCTTGAGTACCCTCCAGGCATGTTGCCGTGGCGACAGGAGTACAGGGGGCGCATAAAAAACAGCAAGTACCACAACTCTACCCCCCTCCTTGCTGGCCCACCGCCTGTCCACGTTTGTCATTCTTGTGTCGCCTCTCACTCAGGAGGGGAGCGCCGCGTAGATGAAGGATGTTCCTCCTCCTCCTCCTCCTCCATAAACGGATCACCTCTCTGCTCCTGCCGCGACCGCACAGCTGTTACTGACAGCCAGATGTAAACATCAGGACTGACATTTAATATCATGTGAAGCTGGTTATGATGCATATTCATGAAGAGGCTTGAGAGCGCAGAAGTCTCTTGGAGGTGGGACCGTGGGCCGCCGGCCGCCTCCTGCTTCCCTTCAGGCTTTGGTGCACACGGCGGGAACAGTAACCCTGACTTGTTACCTTGTCTGGGAATCGGTTTGTGATTAATTCATGAACAGCAGCCATGGGCATATTGATTATTCTGATAATTTGTTATCATCAATCAGCCTCGACACCTTCATATATTCTTGTTGGCTAAATATTGATTCCCTCCTCATCCGACTTCATTCCTGCTGTAAGCAATATTCCCGCTCAGAAAAGGGCGAGTTTCTGCCTCCGTGGGACTTTCTGCGCTCTTCCTTCCTTCTTCCATCGCATCCCTTTTCACCCAAATCCTAATGTGGACTTTTTTCAGCATTAATGGATTTAAATGAGGCTGTTGTGATTGAGTTTAGCGTCCGGTGGCGGTGTCAGTAAACAGCAATTTATTTGATTAATCAGTTAATCTAGTGAAATGCCAAACTTTGAATATAAATTAAGTGTGATAATAAGGAACGGCGTCAGAAGCAGACGCCTTTTGAACTCGGCAACAAAAATCTCTAAATGAGAGTGGGGGGGATGAAGAAATGTGACCAAAAAGTGAACTCCTTCATTTCTTCTGTTTTTTTTGCTCTCTCGTAACTAAACAGCATACGAGTGAAGGGAAATACTGCGGGATAAATAATAGGGAGTCAGAAAGAATGGTGGTAATAAGAAAGAGCTGCAGGCACAGAGAGATTGAACATTTTAGAAATGCAGAAGAAAGTTGTTGAGAAGGAGCATAACTGGAAGATGGAGAGAGGAACGTTGGCACAAACAAAAAAGGAAGAAGGCAAAAGTCATCCTTCTTGTTTTTTTGCTAATTGCACTCCGCTGAGAACTGCTCAGCCAAAAACCCAAAGGTGAGTTCATCTTTCTGTCCCCATAATGGTTAAACTCAGGCCGAGCCGCTTCTGTAAACACCCAGAGGTACAAACGGCTAATATGATTGTGAAGATATAAGCCGGGATAACGGCATCTGCCCAGCAATCAGCAGCAATGTTCCTCTGCAACGGGAGGCAATGAAAACGGAGCCGGAAGAAACGGGAGCAGAGACGAGGCCTGAGCTCTCGGTTCTGGGACGGATGTGTCGCTGGACGGCGGTGAGAGCATCCAAAACAATCTATTTAGCAGAGGAGACGGTAATGGAACGGCCCCGGACTCACAGGGATCTCTAAATCAATACACAAATTGGCTTTGAGAGGACAGAGAAAACAAAGCTATTGGCTGATTCCTTAAGCACATCAGAGATGTTGGTGCCCAGCAGAGAGGCGCTGTGTGCCGATGTAAGCAACACGATTCCCGTTCCGGCTTCCTGCAGAGTTTTTGGTCATTAGCAGCAGCACAGTCCCCAGCAGGGTGGAGTTTAACCCCGTTGGACTTCAGGCCTCCTCACGCCTCCCTGACCACAGAATTGACCCGTTTGGTTCTTTTCATCTGAACCACCAAGAAAAACAGATTATGTCGTAACCATGACGTCATCAGCGTGTATGTTATTCAAAAAAAATCTCAGAGTCTAAATATAAAAACAAGACTTCTGTGGTAAAGTTTGTTCAATTAGTAGTGTGTGGCATAGGGGTGGAGTGGTTCACCTCTGAACAGCTTATTTTTCTATGAAGGTTGGAACTTTGAGAGTTTAAACAAAAGTGTTAAAATGTTCATGTCTGAATGAGAAAAGTGTAGAAGGTGTGTAGTGAGGAGTTTTACAGCCTTGAAACATGTAGAATTGTAAAACTAGAGGACTACGTCATGGATTTGACCAATCCTGGATTATTTTTTAACAAAACTCCTGCAATAAACAACAGCTTGAAAAGGTGGATTTCTCAACTGTTTCTGCTGCAGACGAGCAGAAACCGACATTTCAAGGATTGGAACTAAAAGTAGGAAGTGAAACATAAATAATAAATTCATATCTAAATCCTGTGATCTGAGTTATGCACAGACAGCACGAAACATGTAAAAAATACAGAATATGAGATGCTTTTTCCTTGTTATGAGAGAGAAAAATCTGCCAATAGAACTAATAGAATTTATCTTGGTAAGATTTTGAAAAATAAACTGTGATGAACGGATCTTTTGGGACAAAAGTTAGTCTTAAAATTAGCAACAAATACTCACATTTGGGTAAACTGGGTTGAAAATTGGAAATATCATGCCATAAGCATGCAATGTTAAATAAAAAGGTTATATACCTTTAAAGTAGATACATAAGTAGATGAACAATAGATAAATAAGGTACATATGCATACATAAAGGGATACACAATAGAAAACAAGTGTGATTTAAACAGGGAATCAGACTAAACTGATTGTTGACTTATTGCGTTTGTGCATTCAGGTACATGAAAAGAAATGAGTTTTGCAGCACAGAAAACTTTGTGAAAAACTGAGCTCTGGACGTGGACCTCTGCTGAGAACCAGGTCATTGTTAAGTGTCACAGCCTTTGCTTTGGAGAACAAAGAACCGTCGGTGGATGCAATGAGGAACGACAGTCCGGAGGTGGAAGGGAGGACGCTGAGAATAGATGCATGAAATATTGAGGAGAGGAGACGCTAAGCTGAGCAGCATCTGTCTGATGAACAAACAAAGAGAGGAGACGCCGTTTGCACGCTGGTAGCAAGGTGAGGGGGATTTTTCACTGCACAGTCGCCTTCACGGAGCAGTTTGTTTCTCATTAGCGGAGGGATTGATGTGCTACTTTAGGGGAAAAAAGGCTTTGTTTTACATTAAAGTAGTCCTGTAATTGTGTCGGCTGTGGGAAGTGTTGGCCTGAGCAGATGGATGTGCCTTTAAAACGTGGTTTCGGGTCGGTTCAGTGTCCCCACAACTGGCTTCTTCTTCCTTTCACACTTTTCCAGATCATTTCATCAGCATCTGTGGGAGCAGCAGTCAGCTACGCTGAGAGTCGCTCCTCCAATTTAGCGTCTCCGCCCTCAGAGACAGTAGAAGCTATTCCAGCTGGGAGGGATTCGTCTGCTTTCTTCTGTTACCCGTCTGCCTCTTATGGTGTCAATTCAGCGCATCAGAACCGCAAATCAAGAAGCATAAATTGAGAACCAAAACCCATCATTTGTTACCAAAAGCTAGAACCCAAAGCGCACTCATATTTCTCAGGTGCCAATTTGTTTTCTGGCCATTCTGAAATTGTCATTTCAAGTTGCACTTTTACTCTGAAATCGTCATTTCAAGTTGCGCTTTTATTCTGAAATCGTCATTTCAAGTTGCGCTTTTATTCTGAAATTGTCTTTTTAAGTTACGCTTTTATTCTGAAATCGTCATTTCAAGTTGCGCTTTTATTCTGAAATCGTCATTTCAAGTTGCGCTTTTACTCTGAAATCGTCATTTCAAGTTGCGCTTTTATTCTGAAATCGTCATTTCAAGTTGCGCTTTTATTCTGAAATAGTCTTTTTAAGTTACGCTTTTATTCTGAAATTATCGTTTTCAGTTGACCTTTTATCTTTTGCGGTTGCTATTCTAAGACCTGTCATATCAGCGACACCTTAAATCAGCGACATGCCAATCAAACTGAGGGGAGGCGGGACTTCCCAACATCCATCCATCCATTGGCTACTGAATAACTCTGAGTCTTACGTCAACGTACCAGCAGCAGGGAAGGTACGTTTTTCAAATGTTTTACTACCGTATTTTCTGGACTATAAGTCGCCCTTATTTTCATAGTTTGGCGAGGGGTGTGACTTATACTCCGCAGCGACTTATATTAGAAATAAATTGAAATAAATCCATGGTTAACCCTCCTGTTCTGTTCATTTGTGAGGAACAGAGATGATGTTCCTGGATCAATTTGATGGATGAGGTATGTTCAGTGTTAAGAGTTTGTTAAGTGACTCAGAGAATCAGCAAACATTTCTTACAGTAAGATCTTGAAGGCTAACAATATAATATTCTATTTTCCAATGATTTCATAGATTCAGGAATGCAATAAAAATGACAACTGTTTCTACAAATACAGGATGAAAACAGAGTATTAGTTGGCCAATGATGCTTCATGAAAGGAATAAATAAATAAATATGAGAAAGAATTACTGTGAAATTATGAGATAAACAGTCTGCTATGATTGTGTCATATGAGGTTGTGCAAGTTATTAGTTCTTGGTCTCAGATTTGGTCAAATAAATTTCACGTCAAAATGTGACTGATAGTCCAGTGAAACTTATCTGTGTTTTTTTCTACTTTATAATGCATTTTTGGGCTGGTGCGACTCATACTCCGCAGCGATTTATAGTCCGGAAAATACAGTATATTAGATGATCAAACGTGTACGCCAGTACAGTGAGGATGAGCTCCACTAGCTGCTCGTGAAAAAAGACGTTAGAAAGTAAGATGTTGCATGAAAAACTATTATCATTTATTAGAAACAATATTCTCCTGATCTAGCCATGCTAGCTCTATGCTAGCGGTGTTTCTCGCTCATTTCATGACTTTTACGGATTCAACAAAGTCGTTTTTACGACAGTGTCAGGATCGGTCCTGTCAAACCAATAACTCAAAACGGAAGTAAATCTGCAGCAGAATTAACAGATATACTTCCGTTTTGAGTTCAAGTGTTGTGTTGTGAGTTCTTTTTTTTTTTTAGTGTTCTGACGAATTGCAGTGTGTTATTTTGTGTTGTTTTACGAAGTCTAAAGTGTTGTGACCCTTCTGGGCCCCCGTAGAAACACCAGTAAAACCCCGTAAGGATGGGAAGGAGGTGATTGAAACCAAACCTGAGTTTCTGAAATTCTGAGAAGTTAAAAAATTTCCTTTCACTACTCCACTTATTCCTCAAAGTACGTTGACATCCCGCCTCCTCCTCATGGTCACCCCTCTACCCCAACCATCCTAAAGATCTGCTCCTGCATCTGCACACCGCTCTCAGGAGAATCCCTGATCCAGGAAACCGGCTAAACCGGATCAGCTCTGGTTCTGCACGTGGAGCAAACCTCGCTTTGGTTTTTCTACATCAAACAGGATGGTTTCAGAACCAGTTCAAGTGCGATCAGGAACGATCTGTTCTTCATCCTGAAACACAAAGAGGAGTAAACCTGCTGCCTCTTCTTCACATGCGCTGCTCTTTCTGCCTGCTGGGTCAAAAGTTCACCGTGAAATAATGGAGCATGTGACCTTTTTTCTCTGTGAGCAGAAGATATTGCTCCTGAGAAATTGGTGCATTTTGGACGCTAGGACGCAGAGAGAGGAGGGGGGATGCAAAAAAAGACCCTGGGGGGGGGGAGACAAATGTCACAATCAGCACCCGAGCAAAGCCGGCGCCAACGGCCGATTTTAAGCATAAATGTGGATCACAAAGACAGAATAGTCAGTTGGGTGTAATTTTAGACATTATAGAAGGGAATAAAAACTACAGAGATGGAGGAAACGCCGCGCCAACAGCTTCCACTTCCATCATTTTCTTCTTTTAAGGCAAAATTGGAAAAACTTGGAAACCAAAAAATAAAGATAAATGTTCAGGACAAATAAATTAAACAAATGTTGATGACCAGCCTGACGGAGAAAGCATCATGGAAGGACGAGCCTTCTCCAAAACACAGCTCACTGGCTGACAGAACCCATGTAGAAGTTCTGAAACCAGACCCGAAAGCACCAACAGCTGCAGAACCAAAACATGTCCAGGGTTTGCCCCCCCCGGAAGACGGGACTGACCCCGGAAAGCCCCTTGAAAGGGAATTGGGGTAAGATGATGGATGGGTGGTTCTTCTAACCAGAATGTCAGATACAGATGTGGGTCACAGCCGAGAGAAGAGCACAGACCGTTGTGGAAACATTTGACAAAAGATCTCAATCCTTTTACAAACCAGTGACGAGCAACCAGTCCGACCAGTTCAGATGGAGATCTGTGCTAAAAAGGAAGGAACAGTTCTGCATGAAGACCCGTTCTTTGGATCCACCTAATTCACCAGCATGAGCTTCTTATTTCATTAGAACCGTGGTCCATGTCATCCTCAGCAGAAATGTGCCTGTGTGCAGCGGTTAGTCCCTGTGTGGCGCCCCCAACAGGCCGATACCATGCACAGGATTTCTCCTGCCTGTGAGATCAGTGAGGAACCTGAATCCACAAGAACCCATCTGGGTCACAAAAGCCCAGATCATTTGTCAACCTAAAACACAACGAGACAAAGTTGGAATTCATCCAAAATTGAATTCTTAAAACTAAATATTGGCTGGAAAGAAGAAGAAAAAATCACCTTTGATCTAAAGAAACCCCAGAAAACCGAGTGAAATAATTATTAAAAAATGAATCTAATGAGTGATTGGATCTAAAAGGAGAACTCAGAAATCTATGACCACTGAACCAAAGGGTCAGATCTTCTCTGCTTGTTTTTTCTCATACAAGCTGGGATTTTATCCGGCAGGCTGACCTGAAAGATCAGACCAATCAGGTGGTTGCTGGAGCCTATCCCATACCCTCATGGGGGAAGGTGGTGGGTCCATCAGAAGGCTGCCTGAGAGATCCCAACGTTCAAAACGTCAAGACAATGTCAGACTTTTACTTTTGAGAAATTCATAGAAATATTTCTGGTTTGTCCTCATTAAAAGTATCTTTACTAAAAATCAGACTTCTACTGATTTTTCTATTTCCAAATAATTCCATCATTGGGCCGTTTTTAGCCGAAATTTAAAAAGCTTGTGTCATTTTTTTTTTTAAGAAATAGAGTCTGCACGTCGACTCATTAGAAATTCCCCTCTAAGTTGTCACACATCAACCCCGCCCCCCTTCCCCTTGCTGAGAGCTCTGTTTGTGCACTCACTCAAGCTTATTGCCCCAACCTTAAAAAAATAGTGAGTAATATCGGAGCCATCCGGGCGTACAGTTTTGATCCTGAAACCAACTCAGACGAGGAAAACAAAGACGCTCATGGGGAGATGAGGAGGCGGAGCTGAGCTGTGGGACGCCGGTCCGCCGCCCCTGTCAGTCGCTTCGTCACAAACCTGATCTTCTTAAAAACACTGCGTTTCTATCAGCTCCTGATCCATCACGGTTTGAATACAGAAAATACTCAGAAACTGTCAGGTGTCGGGGTCGCACACCTGCCTGAGGGTGGGGTCACACGCACCTGTTCTGCATCCAATCAGACAACCTTCATCACGCCCTCCAGCCACTGTAGGTTCGTCTGCTTCTCTATGGAAGAATTCACAGAGCTCTGCTGGTTGAAGCCAAGCCGAGCCGAGCCTCATCCAGGCACGTCACGTCAGATCCTTCTGGATTCTTCCCCTCTACGCCATCAAAGAACTACTCTGGACCTACTGCCACCGGATCTGCCATCCACATTTCTACGTTCCATAAAGGGCATTTCTAACCTGATCCCCGTCTGCTTTTGGGTCCAGCTTATTCAAAACCTGACAGACACACCGTTTTAATCTTGAATATTTTATAAAAGTCCTACATCATGAGAAAAATAAACATTCAAAACGCCGTCTTCATCACGGTGGGTCTTTGACAGTTTCCAAAGACTAAAGCGTGTTTTTTCTAGCGCCGTGTTTCTGCAAAGGTCCGTGTTACAGAGCACTACCAACACATGGCAGCCTCCATCTGGTCCATATTCCACCGATGAGATTTCAATCTGGAGCCCAGCTGAGGTTCAGGTCGCTCAGCCCTTGGCTTCATACCAACCCCAGCCAGTGCTGGGCGGTCTGACCATCTCAGGGTCGTGATGTCATGCTTGACCATCCTGCTCAGGCCTCTGGCTCGGGGCTGGACGCGCCGGCTGACCTACAGAGCAGCTTGAGCGACTGCCCTGCTGCCCAACATGCGGCTGATTTGGATGCAGGTAAGAGAAACTGTTTCTGAGACTAAAGACGACTGGATGACCTCCAGGTAGACTTGTGTCTGTGCAGCAGAAAGAGACAGAAAAGAAAGAGAATACCATCTAAAATCAAGAAAATAATGCTGAGATGCAGATTCTAAACACCAAAATGACATTTTCATTCAGTTTAGTTTCCAGTTCTACTTCAAACGGACAACAGTAAAACAAAAACAGTCAATTTAACAGTTTGATCATGAAGTTTCTCCAGAAACGAAGCAGCAGTGAGAACATTTTCTCTTTATAACAATGCAAAAAAATAGAAAAAAGCTTAGTGTGATTTCATAAAGATGGAAAATATATAAATTAACTGTTTGGATGACAGAAAAAACCTTCAGGTTTTCTTAGAGCACAAACATTCGATGAGATGAAGCTGCTAAAGAATGCATCAGAAAGGAGAAAGTCCTCACAGAAAACAGTCTGTGCTCTAAAACGCTGAGCTCAGTCACTGAAACACAAACTTTATACACAAAATTCAGCTTTTCCACATCTGAATTGTAACAAAAAAATAGAATATGAATCTGCATTATTATGTTTTCCATCTTTTGGAGATTTGGAGTCTTAAATTGGAGGAAATCTTTCACAGTAGCTGGAATATAATTTAGCCGTTTGTTTCTGGATTGGCTTTGATTCGTCACCATAGCAACTGAAGTAAGTATGGATTATAGAGCAGCTGAATGCTGCTTTAAAAGTCTACGGACCTGCAAAAAAACACAAACACATTTGTGCAGAAAAGAAGATCACAAAAGTGAAATAGAAGGAAAAAAAAGTCATTTTATGCAATATTTGAGACGCAAAACAACAAACTGCCTCCAGTGTCTTGAACTCTATTGTCTTCGATGATAAAGGTGGTCAGAATGGTGAGAGAATAAAAGGATGAAGAGGAGGGATCACTGGGTTTGAAGCACTGTAACACAGCAGATCAGAAAAAAAAAAGACTAAATAGGTCTCTAAAACAAGCAGGTAAAGGTGTTTTTCATGGAAAACTAGCTAATCAATTCCACTTGTTTTTTTGTTTCTAGCCTGAATTGAATGTCTTCTGTGCGGCAAAAGCTCCAAAGAGAGTAGAACCAGAAGAAAAATGGGAGAAATTCTACTTTTTTTCCTTCCTCTGTGGAGTTTTTTTGTGAGTTCCTTTGGAAAAAAGCTGAGTGGATGTCTGTGATTTCAGATTTAAAGTCCCTGCATTGACCAGAGGAGCTTATATGTAAAAAAAAAAAAACTAAAGCTAAAAAAGAAAAAACATCAAAAGCAGGACAAATGTAGGAAAACTTTTGCTGACAAATCCAATAATAGAAGAATAAGAAGCTGCTGCGCTCTCGAGTCTCTGTAGCAGCACAGAAGCGTGACCGACTCCACGTCCAGCTGGTCACGCATGCAGATTGTCCTCGTGTCTCCATTTGTTCCGCCCTCTGAACACATGTCAGCGTGATTCTCCAGACTGATCCTAGTGACAACAGGCCCCTCTGAGAGGAGCGCAGCCTGCTGCTGGCCCCCTCCACACTCCCCGGACCCTCTGTTTTATGAATGTCAGGACGCGCCACCAGAGAACCCACTCCTGCTCGGAGCGCCGTTTCAGCCAGCCGCTCAGGCCGCCTGGAAGGGGGCAATTGTGCAAAGGCCAAGTGGCTCGGAGGGGGGGTGTCGGTCAGAAGAGCAGCGAGGAGGAGGGATCAGTGATGACACGACCGGCGTGCGGCGGAGGTTTTCTTCTGTCGAGCTGCGGTTTGTCATGAAGTGATTATTGCTGATTAATCTGCAGAAAAAAACACTCAGGCTGCAAGAGAAGAGAAATGAGGAGGGGGGGCAAATGAGCTGAATTTAAAACCCCAGAGGGTTTAGAAGAGAAACTTATTAAGCAACATTAATGTTGAACTTTGCTCAGAGAGGAAGAAGGTAATAATGTCATGGAGGATGAAGATGCCTCATTATTTGTGGTGATGTGAATCGCATCAAAGCAGCTTATTATGATCATCAGCGCTCGACGGTGGAGATGGGGGGGTCCACTTCAGGGCTGGGGGCGCAGCCTCACTCTGCTATTGATTTGACGGTGGAGAGGTGCTTGTGGTACAAAGGCCGTGCATCTCAGTCTTCCATTAAGATAATTATGCTGTTTTTGCACACCTCCCTGTCCCACTGAATGAATTAAATTGCAAATAATTAAGTTACTCTTTATGTGTTCCAGAAATGAAGCAGCTGAGCAAACGTTTTCCCTTTGAAAAGACGCAGAAGAAGAGAAAAAAGAAAAGAAACAAGCTTCTGGTGATTTCAAGACAATGTAAAAAAAAACATATACACTCAATGGAGGACTCTGGATTTTAGTGCTCAGTTGATGAGATGAAGCTT
Organism: Oryzias curvinotus; assembly: GCA_023969325.1. Taxonomy (NCBI): domain Eukaryota; kingdom Metazoa; phylum Chordata; class Actinopteri; order Beloniformes; family Adrianichthyidae; genus Oryzias; species Oryzias curvinotus. Next base: position 9,835,343 of record CM043716.1, on the reverse strand, counting down.
CATGAAGAAAATGCTGTTTTGGGAGGTTTTAACATGTTAACATTTAGCATTTCTGAGTATGTCTTTATTCAAATGGTTGTGAATCAGGAGCAGATGGAAAAAGGTCGTATTTTCCATGGCGCCACAAGCTCCCTGCTCAGCCCCGCCCACAACTCAGAGGGGAATTTCTAACCAGCTCCTGCCGCTCTGCAGAAGCTAGGTCCTAGAAGACGGCGCAGGTTTTCAGACGCACCATCACCACGGGGAAAAACTGCTGACCAGCCAGAGAAGACGCTCATCACGATGAGAGCCTCTCCTCTACAACGCTGAGCTCTGTCAACCAAACCCCCCCCGCTTGTGGGCCTCCTCCACGCCAAGAGCCTTCTTTGGAGACCCGATTAGAATTAGCATTTTCAAAAGGGCAATGGAGTCACCGCGTCAGAAAACAGGGAAAGGTCAGCAGGTTTCCCGCCGTTCAAACCTCTGCACTCCATCAAGTTCCCCCCGTCCCGCTGCAGCTCACGCCAAACGGAGAGACGGCCCCCATTTCTCTGGAGGGACACGAAGCGTTTGAAGTTCTGCCTGCAAAAACCCAGATGGCGAGAAACAAGTCCCTCCCCTCCCTCTGACTGCGGCAAACAGTCATCACGTTCGGCTGAGGCAAAGTCTCCGCCCTCACACGGTCCAGGCGCTGCCAGAGACTCGGACAGTCATCCTCTGATCCATCGTCCAATCGTTCCCAGCGCTCTTTCAGTTACGACGTTTTTAGCCGAAATCAAAAAGAAAAAAGAAAAAACAGTAATTTTCTACGACATAGTTTCTGCAGAGCAGCAGGACTAAAACGGTTTGATATCAACTTGTGTTTTTTTTTGCAGCAAAGAAATTAAATTAAATTTTATTTTTTTAGCCCAAAATCCCAACAACAGTCGTGTCGATGGGTGTCACACGGTAATTATAAAGTAAACATAAAATCCTAAAGATCAAGAATACATCGAACTAAACAGACTGAACTAAACTGGGCATCCCTGACCTTTGACCCTTTGTGCTTATTATGAGTCAATGTCATCTCTCCAAATTTAACTTCTGGACAGTTTCAGGAATTATTGTGTAATAAAACAAGAAGCTGAGGTTTCACTCAAAAAGATGGACATCAAGCATTGCTGCTAAAAAAATGTAAAGATAAATTATTGGTCCAAATCGTAAGAAAGAAAAGTTGAAGTGAAAATGTTTTTTATCTTAAAAAAGCTGTTACCAGGACTTTAATGAGCTTATTAAAGCTCTGGCTCGGTGCTGATTTCTTTAAACTTTTGCAGCGTTTGGCTCATTTCAGGCTAATTAGAAGGAAAAAAAGCTGAAAATTAAAATAATTTACTTTCACAAAACAAAAGGAACCAGTAAGAAGATTTCTGCTGCTTTCAATGGGAGGAGTAGAGTTCAAGTGGAAATGAGACGATCCCACAAGAACGTGCAGAGTGATCAGGACAGATGTTTCCATTTCTCTGCAGGACATCCACTGAAACGCTCTGCTGATGCTTTATTTGTGTTATTTGTTGGAGCTGACATTTCTGCACCAACTTAGTTCAAAGAAGGCTCATTATGTAAAGTACTTCCTCTATTGTCATTACAAAGTTCAGCATCATTACTTTTCAAATGACATCTGAAAAAGTGGATTCTGGGAACGGCGTCTCTAAATGGATTCAGCCAAAATTAAACTTTTGAACCGCAAAAAAACGAAGCAAAGTTTAAGTAAAGAAAACATTTACGAGGTTTTAGACCCACGCTCTTTCAAAGTGAGAGGAGGTCGTTGCAAACTGACGCACGCATGCTACGTTAGACCTCATGGCTCAGAATGTATGCATGCTAACCCAGTTTGACCCTGATTGAGGACCAGAGCAGGACCAGGCCGGTCACATGGTGCGTCAGGGAGGGACTCTGGGTCGGAACAGAAGACAAAGAAGGAAACACGGCAAACTGAAATCAGAGACTTGAACTCCTGCAAACTGTTTTTTCCTGCATCTATTCAGATTCTGTTCTATACATAAAGACCTGGCTCCGCCTCTGTGACACCAGGCCAGTTACGCCTCCGCCAAAAAAATCTGGCTCCGCCTCCTTTATAATGTAGTTTTCCATTTTCACACAAAAGCTAGAGAAAGTGAGCTCCGCCTCCATCACACAGAAGCTAGCTCCCCCTCCTTCTGAGAATGCTAGCTCCACCTCCTACTCAGACACTTAGCTCCGCCTCCGTCAGAACAGATAATACGGCAACCCAAAATCAGAGGCCATGAAACCTGCAGCTGCTTTCCTCACCTGTCGCTGAGAATCTTGTGTTTTTGTTGGGAACTTATTCAGTTTGATGTTTATCAAGAGTCAGACTGTCATTAAGGAATGACAGCTCCTCTCGTCAACAAACATTAAGGAAGAATAGAAATGTAAATAAACTGGCATAAAACGTCACTGATCCCAAAGCATTGCCTCCTTTTCCAGGATTCTGCTGAAAATGTTCCTGCCGGTGAGTTAACGCATTAAATCAGCAGAAATTCTGACACGGCGTCCTCAATTTAGCCTGGAATCAGACGTTTTCCCTCCACCACCTGGTGTCCCTCAGCTGCTGATGTCTTCTTGTGGATAACCGGCTCCAAACTAATAGGAAGTGACATCTCCCGTGATTTTATTTTAGCCAAATAAAATTTCCTCATTAGAATTAAAGATGGAGCACGCGGCCCGTCGTGTTTACCGACTCTCAGCCGTGTCTCTTCCGTTTTGGGCTGGCTCCTGCTGCCCGGCCTCTCATTGGCTCTGTCAGCCTGTAAATGACGACTGAAGGCGCCGTTCCACCTGCTCCTCTAATCGTCAGCATGTTATCATTGCCTGAACTCAACCGCTTCATCGCCTCCTCTTGTCATCCGGCCCTCGTCAGCGCTTCATCTCTGCTTTCTTCACTTTCCTCCCTCTTTATGCTCCTCATCCTTTTGCCTGAGCACCATGTGGACAGGTAAATAAATCACCCAGCAGCCCTGGAGAAGATAACGAGGCAAACGGGACTCTTGCACGCTCTGCAGATGTGTGCAGATGCTTCGCCTGAGGCCGGAGGAAAGAGCACTTTATTTATGTGCTCCATGTCCAGCAGGCCACCAGCAAAACACAGAACCTGAAGCTCCTCAGAAACACTGTGGGAGTGCAGGAAAGGCGAGGCGTCGCTCTCAGGCTGTCGGATTCCGTTGTCCTCACAGAGGACCGTCGGCCCGCCTGCTGACTCCACACAGCAAATAGTGAGGCAATCACCAACAGACAAAGGCCCAATTATGGTTTCCAAAAAGAAGAAACTAAATGATAGCAGTGGGATAATGAAGGGGAACCTCTGCTAATGAGAAAGAGAGGAAATCAGAGAGTTTACTTCCATGAAGCAGAAGAGCAGAGTTCAAGAACGGACTGGGAGGAAGGAGACTTTCATGCTGCAATTAAAAATCCCGGCTTCACAAAACGACCGTTCCAGCCTGGAGAGAAGGAAGGAGAAACCCGTTTCATGATTCTACTGATGGTTCTGTGGAAGGGATGAGCAAAGCCGGCAGAACTCCTGAAAGACGGACGGGTCAGAAGCTGAGGATGGAGAGAAGGGACAGGAAATGAGTGGAAACATTTACATCCCACGGGATCATTTAGTCTACTACAGGGATGCAGTTACCATTGAAATAACATGTGTGTGCTATAGGTCATGTGTGGAGATCACTTTATTTTCCTGTAAAAACTGGCTCCACCTCCTTCTCCAAAAGTTAGCCCCACCTTTAGCCTTTGTCAAAGTCTCACTTTCTGCTGATCCATCCGACAGATAGGAGCTTAAAAATAAAATCACCTAGTTCTGAATCCACACAAAGTACTGATGAGTGCAAGACTTTTGGAAACGGGGTCCTTTTTGTGTGCCAAAGGCAGCAGGGACCACTGTGGTCTGCAGACGCCGCGTCAGCCGCACCGTGACCAGGACCACCATGACACACACGACCATGACACACATGAACATGACACACATGACCATGACACACATGACCGTGACACACACGACCGTGACACACACGACCGTGACACACACGACCGTGACACACATGACCGTGACACACATGACCATGACACACACGACCATGACACACACGACCATGACACACACGACCGTGACACACATGACCATGACACACATGACCATGACACACACGACCGTGACACACATGACCATGACACACACGACCGTGACACACATGACCATGACACACACGACCATGACACACACGACCGTGACACACATGACCATGACACACATGACCATGACACACACGACCATGACACACACGACCATGACACACACGACCGTGACACACATGACCATGACACACATGACCATGACACACACGACCATGACACACATGACCGTGACACACACGACCGTGACACACATGACCATGACACACATGACCATGACACACACGACCGTGACACACACGACCATGACACACACGACCATGACACACACGACCGTGACACACACGACCGTGACACACACGACCGTGACACACATGACCGTGACACACATGACCGTGACACACATGACCATGACACACATGACCATGACACACATGACCGTGACACACATGACCGTGACACACATGACCGTGACACACACGACCGTGACACACACGACCGTGACACACACGACCATGACACACACGACCATGACACACACGACCATGACACACACGACCATGACACACATGACCATGACACACACGACCATGACACACATGACCATGACACACATGACCGTGACACACATGACCATGACACACATGACCATGACACACACGACCATGACACACATGACCATGACACACATGACCACACTGCAATCACCATTTGAACTGGAGCAGCTCTTCCTCCTTCACAGGTACATTACTGCATGTTGCATGGATGAAACTGGTCATACATGAACATACGTGGAAAAAGTGAGTGAAGTTGTGGTCTTTATGTGAAACTTTCACAGATTTATCAGGAATGAACCATGGAGGAAGTATGAATAAACCACCCAAAGAACACGTGAACCAACACAGAACGTGAACCGTGTGATTATTGTGCCGTTTATGTGGAACTCATTAGTGATTTGTGCGTCAATTACGTCACTTTAACGTGTTCTGTGCGCCGTGTACGTGATATAAAGGTTATACATCGGTGGTTCATGCATGAACAGTCGTGGAAAGACACACATTTGAGTATGTATCTCACAAAAATCACACACAGTTGAGTAAGATTTGTGTGATAACTGCGAATAAACGACACAGAATAAGCATAAACTGTGTGATTCTCAACCAACCAAGACTTCTGAACAGCTTCAACTGGACTCACGTAAAACCCTTGACGAGCGCATAAACACACAGGGGTTACGTAAAACACGCATGTGTAACCAAAGTACCAAATCTCTGAATGAGGACATGCAGCTAGCAGCTGTGTGACGCGGCCTTTAGGTACACATTTATGGTTTAAAAGTAAAAGGCGACATGTAGAAAAATAGAAGAAACCAGGAGAAGCAGCAGGATGAGAGGAAAAGCTTCAAACGAGGAAACTGAAGAGTCAGACGAGTGTCTGCAGACTGAGCTGAAGAGAGAACCGGATGCAGCCAATAAACGTCTGCACCTTTTCCAAACGGTTCTGTTCACGTTTGATCCAGAAGAGAAGGACTTCCATAACAGGAAAAGTTAGATTTTAAAAACCTCTTCAACCAGCGAATCTGTGAGGGTGAGAAGCATTTGTGGCCCCTGATCCTGCAGGTGAGGAGCTAAAACACATGAGGATCTGCTCGGCTAAATCCTTCACGCCATCCAGACAACAGTTCTTTATGAACACTTCTGCCAACCATTGGCACAAACGGAAGCTCAATTAAGGTGAATAAATCAGGATTAGCGCGGAAATGCAGAGCGTTTTCATTTTAATTAATGATGGTTTTTATTTAATTCCAGACTCAGGAAAGAAAAAAAGAAAAAGAGTCAAATCACCTTCTTACAGACGGAGAGCCTGTTTCTGTGAGGGGGGGGGGGGGGGTACGACACCCATCGTGCTCTTCCTCTTTTCAGGACAAAATTCTATGGAAGTCATCAGCGCTGATAAGGATTCATAAAAAAACGTCATTGCAGAATCTTTACAGACATTTATGATGCCTGCAATGCGCCACCCCCCCCCCCCCCAACACCCCCTGCTCCATTCTTCCTTGAAGCTACGCTTGGCCAGCTTTTATGAGCTGCAGCACAAATCATATTAGACGGGTTGCCACGAGTCGTTCCTTATGCTGTGTGTGACTGCAGCTCATCACGTCCCAGAAGGAGAGCAGACAGAGGAAATACAACCAGAGCATCCCAGAGACTGAGCAGCAGCAGGGGGGGGCACATCATGTCATCAGTGTCTTCTCACACAATGACACCAACCTGGAGAAGGATGCAGATTCACCACAAGGCAAGACGCCACACCGTCATACGTTATTTTCCCAGGACCAACAGTTACAGCCAACTAAATCTAAACCAGGAGCTTCACATCTACATTCTGGACCTCTGGATATCAATTCTGAACCTCTAAATCTAAATCCTGAACCTCTAAATCTAAATCCTGAACCTCTAAATCTAATCCTGGACCTCCAAATCTAATCCTGAACCTCTAAATCTAATCCTGGACCTCCAAATCTAATCCTGAACCTCTAAATCTAAATCCTGGACCTCTAAACCTAAATCCTGGACCTCTAAATCTAAATCCTGGACCTCCAAATCTAAATCCTGGACCTCTAAATCTAAATCCTGGACCTCTAAATCTAAATCCTGGACCTCCAAATCTAATCCTGAACCTCTAAATCTAAATCCTGGACCTCCAAATCTAATCCTGAACCTCTAAATCTAAATCCTGGACCTCCAAATCTAATCCTGAACCTCTAAATCTAAATCCTGGACCTCTAAACCTAAATCCTGGACCTCTAAATCTAAATCCTGGACCTCCAAATCTAAATCCTGGACCTCTAAATCTAAATCCTGGACCTCCAAATCTAAATCCTGGACCTCTAAATCTAAATCCTGGACCTCCAAATCTAATCCTGAACCTCTAAATCTAAATCCTGGGCCTCTAAACCTAAATCCTGGACCTCCAAATCTAAATCCTGGGCCTCTAAACCTAAATCCTGGACCTCCAAATCTAAATCCTGGACCTCTAAATCTAAATCCTGGACCTCCAAATCTAAATCCTGGACCTCTAAATCTAATCCTGGACCTCTAAATCTAATCCTGGACCTCCAAATCTAAATCCTGGACCTCCAAATCTAAATCCTGGACCTCCAAATCTAATCCTGGACCTCCAAATCTAATCCTGAACCTCTAAATCTAAATCCTGGGCCTCTAAACCTAAATCCTGAACCTCTAAATCTAATCCTGGACCTCTAAACCTAAATCCTGGACCTCTAAATATAAATCCCGGACCTCCAAATCTAATCCTGAACCTCTAAATCTAAATCCTGAACCTCTAAATCTAAATCCTGAACCTCTAAATCTAAATCCTGGACCTCCAAATCTAAATCCTGGACCTCCAAATCTAATCCTGGACCTCTAAATCTAAATCCTGGGCCTCTAAACCTAAATCCTGAACCTCTAAATCTAATCCTGGACCTCTAAACCTAAATCCTGGACCTCTAAATCTAATCCTGGACCTCTAAACCTAAATCCTGGACCTCTAAATATAAATCCCGGACCTCCAAATCTAATCCTGAACCTCTAAATCTAAATCCTGAACCTCTAAATCTAAATCCTGAACCTCTAAATCTAAATCCTGGACCTCTAAACCTAAATCCTGAACCTCTAAATCTAATCCTGGACCTCCAAATCTAATCCTGAACCTCTAAATCTAATCCTGGACCTCCAAATCTAATCCTGAACCTCCAAATCTAATCCTGGACCTCTAAACCTAAATCCTGGACCTCTAAATATAAATCCCGGACCTCCAAATCTAAATCCTGAACCTCTAAATCTAAATCCTGGGCCTCTAAACCTAAATCCTGGACCTCCAAATCTAAATCCTGGACCTCTAAACCTAAATCCTGGACCTCCAAATCTAAATCCTGGGCCTCTAAACCTAAATCCTGGACCTCCAAATCTAAATCCTGGACCTCTAAATCTAAATCCTGGACCTCCAAATCTAAATCCTGGACCTTTAAATCTAATCCTGGACCTCTAAATCTAAATCCTGGACCTCTAAATCTAAATCCTGGACCTCCAAATCTAATCCTGGACCTCCAAATCTAATCCTGAACCTCTAAATCTAAATCCTGGGCCTCTAAACCTAAATCCTGAACCTCTAAATCTAATCCTGGACCTCTAAACCTAAATCCTGGACCTCTAAATATAAATCCCGGACCTCCAAATCTAATCCTGAACCTCTAAATCTAAATCCTGAACCTCTAAATCTAAATCCTGAACCTCTAAATCTAAATCCTGGACCTCCAAATCTAAATCCTGAACCTCTAAATCTAATCCTGGACCTCTAAACCTAAATCCTGGACCTCTAAATCTAATCCTGGACCTCTAAACCTAAATCCTGGACCTCTAAATATAAATCCCGGACCTCCAAATCTAATCCTGAACCTCTAAATCTAAATCCTGAACCTCTAAATCTAAATCCTGAACCTCTAAATCTAAATCCTGGACCTCCAAATCTAATCCTGGACCTCCAAATCTAATCCTGAACCTCTAAATCTAAATCCTGAACCTCTAAATCTAAATCCTGAACCTCTAAATCTAAATCCTGGACCTCCAAATCTAAATCCTGGACCTCCAAATCTAATCCTGGACCTCTAAATCTAAATCCTGGACCTCTAAATCTAAATCCTGAACCTCTAAATCTAAATCCTGGACCTCCAAATCTAAATCCTGGACCTCTAAATCTAAATCCTGGACCTCTAAATCTAAATCCTGGACCTCTAAACCTAAATCCTGGACCTCTAAATCTAAATCCTGGACCTCTAAATCTAAATCCTGGAGCTGTGTTTTCAGGGTTTGTATTATTTCTCATTCTATCATGTGGAGTTGGTGCCTTCACTCACATAAATATCTGGTTCATTCTTATAGAATCCTGGTGTCACACAGTTTCAAATCATTTTTTCTTTTTTTTTCAGGAACCACATTCCCACCAAAGTTTGGGTTGATCCTAAAAGGATATCAAAGCTTCCAGATACAAATGATTGTGTTGTCTTCATCCGTCTGTGGCTGAAAGAGCAACACCAACAACCAAAGACTCAGAACCCACTTTCCAGTTATTGTCACACGTTCTCCTGCGTCTCTCATTGGCCTGGTTGGAGGACGTCACGCCTCTCAGCCTCGTTCTGCCGCATCTGCTCTTCTGTTTGTTACTTTATGCTCTCCAGCTCGTCAAGCTTCCCTCCTTCAGCTACAGACAAGCAGCCTGAAAAAACAGGCCTGAACATGTGTCCACATTTATCCAAATGGGAAAAATGTTCCTTAAATGAGAACAAAATTTCTTCCAAAGGGGTTAAAAATGGTCTTATTTTAAAAAAAAAACAAGCGGTGAGAGGAGAACTTTCTCTCTGATCTGATGCTTTATTCAACACATCCAGATCATCAGCATAGATATCGCTTTCATTTGCCGCTGAAGTCAAAGTTGTTATGACGTTACGTCGTGACAACGTGCTGCACCACGTAGCAAATAGTCCACTTTTTGTGGAAAAAAACGAATCTAAACTGAATAAAAATAAGAATAAAGGACCCAAAACTAATTGAATACTTGTTTCTTTTGTAAGTGACCATGGTATGTGTGGGCTAATGGCCGACAAAGTGGGCATTATCGGAATTAATGCACTTCGTGGAAGCAACCGTTCATTCATTCATGTGTTCATTTCTGATGATGTCGTCGGCCGTTAACCCTGACTTGATGTTCAGGCGTGACAGCAGTTGACTATAAAGTTCAATCGTGTCTCTGTGACCCATAGGACTTTCCCACCGTCACACTTCACCTGGAACAGTGGACAGACAGAACAAAGTCATGCCAACCTTAAACCATGTTTGTTCAGTTTGTGAAATCCACAGGTTCTCATCCTCCCACTCCAGCTGGATGTGGATTATTGGTGTTTCAGAGAAGTTTAAAGAGTCAATTCCACAGAATAATATTCAGCCCAGCTGTCTCTCTGCAGAACCTGTGCTCTTTTAAACAAGGAGTTGTAGGGAAACCAAACTGCAGCTAAGTGTTCAGCCCGGAGCTGGTGTGGAGGTAGATCTGTGGTTACATAATTACATCAAGCCCAGGCGTTGGGACGCATTAGCTTCCCTTCATACCTGAACCCTGTAGGAGGAACACTGTAGCCTCAGCAGCACTTTGTTGGAGTGCTACAAATATGCTGCATGTCCATTGTCTTGTCAGGTGGATGCAAGCATGAATCAGCTCCCCATTAGACTCCACAAGGGAGCAGAACAACAAGCTGCAGCTTTTAGGGCTTTTCTTCTATTTCTCTCTGGTTGCAAAATGATTTCTCAGAAAAAAACAATTTTACAGAAATCCATGGATGCAAAGCTGCTTTGAAGAAGCTCTGACATCCTGAGAATTAAAGCCATGCAAAGAAACTTTCAGAGCCCAAAAGACAGAGACAGCACAGACGGAAGGAAGGAGAATTTGACTGGAAGACAAAGAAATACGAGCGTCTGCAATGCAGCTGAAAGCAGGGAGGCAGACTTAAACAAGAAAGAAATAAAGAAACTGTCATGGCCTGTCAGCTACTCCCTCCTCCCCCCTCCTTCCTGTGTTGGACGCGACCAGCTGGATCCACTTACCTCATCATCACCTGTCTTCATAATCTCCTCCAGGATCATCAGCCGGTGCCAGTTCGTTGTTCCTCCTATGGTGCATAGTCTGGTCAGCTCATGTTTATGTCTCACGTCTCGTTGCCTCATGCTCATGGTGTTTTTCTCGCTCTGCCTCAGGACTTAAAACCTATTGGATCCTCACCTGGTCGCTGTCCTCCTACGCTGCTGTCACGCCGCCACAAGAAACCTCCAGCCAGCCGCCTCTCCTCGTCTTGGTTCCGGCCTCGCCTACGCCGCTGTTTCCCCCTCAAGGAGAATTGCACCTCAAGATTCCTCCAGCCTGCCCTCGTTCTCTTCTCTGAGAAAATACTGTCAAGATCTGGTTCTGATTAAATCACTGAAAACTTACCGTTGAGCCTTAGCCTCCTTCCGGGTTCCAGCATCTGGGTCATTCTGAACTCGCGTCCGAATCATGACAGAACGAACTGGCCAAACACCTGACCCAGCTGACCCGGAAGACCTTCGGCAGACTGTTTCCCAGCAAGGCATTTTTCTGGAACTCCTCTATAGCGCCGTCTCTCGTATCACGACAGTTCAAGAGGATTTGATTTCCCGGATTGAGAATACTACTCAGACTTTCGCCAAGCTAACGGAACTCCAGGATCGTTCCGCTCCTGTTCCCACTATTATTTCCGGCAACAATGCCACTTCCGCTTCCACTCTCATCCCGGAAAATGTTCGACTACAGCCGGAACCTTTTTTCGGGGATGTTTCTGCCTGTGGAGGGTTCCTACTACAATGTGACCTGATTTTCCAACAGGCCCCCAGGTATTATCAAGCCGACCACGCTCGCATTTCATTAATAGTAAATTCTCTCCGCAGTAAGGCGCTGCAATGGGCTCAAGCCTTCCTAGCCTCCCATCCCATCACGCATCTCCCATTCGAACGCTTTCTGGGAGAATTCCGCCTCGTCTTTGACCAACCTCGGAAGCAGGAAGAAGCCACCCGGCGGTTGCTAAGCCTCAAACAAGGCAACCGTCCGGTAAGCGAACACCTCATAGACTTTCGAATTTTTGCCGTCGAGGCCGGATGGCCGGATCCCGCGCTCAAGGGGATTTTTTACCAGTCTTTGAATGAGCGCATTAAAGATCATCTATGCACCCAGCCAGAAGCGGACTCTTTTGAAGGACTCGTCACGGCCGCCCTAAGGTCGGACCTCCGCCTTCGGGAACGCCAAGCTGAGCAGAAAAGTAAGCCTCCGTCATCCCTTGTCAATCCCGTTCGCCTCTTTCCTCTGGTGGCTCCTGCTAACCCAGCTTCGCCTTCTGTTACACTAGAACCCATGCAAATTGGTCACTCCAAGCTCTCCCTTGAGGAGAGAAAGAACCGTCGGGATAAGGGCTTATGTTTTTACTGCGGGCAGGCGGGGCATCAGGTCTCACAGTGCGGTGTTCGTTTAAATCCCCCGTCAAGTGACAGGCCACGGGGGGGTAATTCTGAAACGGCTCATGTTCCCAAGTTTCTGTATGTTCCTGTCAAAATCTGTAATCAGAGCAAAATTTTGGAAACTAAAGCACTTATTGACTCAGGGGCCGAACATAGCTTAATGGATCAAAGTCTCGTTCATGAACTCGCTCTCCCTGTCGAAGTCCTCGATAACGCTGTGAATGCTGCAGGGCTGGGGGGTAAACAATTGTCACGCATCACCCAACGCACCGGTCCGGTTCTTGTTTTCACCTCCGGTAACCACCGGGAGTACCATCATTTTTTTGTCACCCAATGTCCGCAGACACCCTTAATTCTCGGGTTTTCTTGGCTCCAAAAGCACAATCCCTGTTTAGATTGGGGGTCGTCCCGCGTTACCAACTGGAGCACTTTCTGTATGGCAAATTGCCTGCAGTCTGCCGTACCCCACACCAAGTTACCTGACCCGGGGTCCAGTGAAGAAATCGATCTTTCTAACATACCCACCTGTTACCATGACCTACGTTCCGTTTTCTGCAAATCCAGGGCTAGTGCCTTACCCCCACATCGGCCTTACGACTGCGCCATCGAGTTGCTTAGTGGAGCCCCTCTCCCTAAGAGCAAATTGTACAATCTTTCTGGTCCGGAGAAGAGCTCCATGGAGGCGTATATTCAGGAGGCACTATCTCTTGGCCACATACGTCCTTCTTCTTCACCTGTCGCTGCTGGTTTCTTTTTTGTGGAGAAGAAGGATAAGACTTTGCGTCCGTGTATTGACTTTAGAGAATTGAACCAGATCACAGTCAAAGATAAGTACTCTCTACCGTTACTTGAGTCAGTTTTCAACTCTGTTCAGCAAGCTAAGATTTTCACGAAGCTTGATCTCAGGAACGCTTATCACCTTGTACGCATGCGCGAAGGTGATGAGTGGAAAACGGCGTTCAACACTCCGTTGGGCCACTTTGAATATCTTGTGATGCCGTTTGGTCTCACCAACGCTCCTGCGGTGTTCCAGCGTTTGGTGAATGACGTTCTCAGGGATTTTTTGAACCGATTTGTCTTCGTGTATCTCGATGATATTCTTGTCTTTTCCGCCGACGAGACTCAACACGAACATCACGTCCGTCTCGTCCTAGAACGCCTTCTCGCCAATCAGTTATTCGTCAAGGCCGAGAAGTGTGCGTTTCATGTTTCCTCCGTCCCCTTTTTGGGTTATATCATTGAGGCGGGTAATATTCGCCCCGACCCCGCCAAGATCGAGGCTGTCGTACAGTGGGAGACACCCCAATCCCGTAAAAAACTTCAACAGTTCCTAGGGTTCTCTAATTTCTACCGTCGTTTCATTCGGGACTATAGTACCATTGCTGCTCCCCTCACACGGCTTACTTCCACCAATCGCCCCTTTGTCTGGGACTCTGCCGCTGATGCCGCTTTCAAACGGCTCAAGACCCTTTTTGTATCTGCTCCCATCCTCATTCAACCCGATGTGTCGAAACAATTTATTGTGGAAGTCGATGCCTCAGACTCTGGAGTGGGAGCAGTGTTATCCCAGCGCGAGGACAGTTCCGGGAAGCTCAAACCCTGCGCCTTCTTTTCACGCAAGTTGAGTCCAACTGAACAAAATTACGATGTGGGCAATCGTGAATTATTGGCCATCAAACTCGCGTTGGAAGAATGGCGCCACTGGCTGGAGGGGGCGGAACAACAATTTATCATCTGGACCGATCACAAAAACTTGGCCTACCTACGCAGTGCTAGACGGCTCAACTCACGCCAGGCCAGATGGTGTCTATTTTTTGACCGCTTCAACTTTGTCATCTCTTACCGACCGGGCAGTCGTAACGTCAAGCCGGATGCCTTGTCCCGGATACATTCCACCACAGAAAACCGCACAGACTCGACCATTCTACCTACGTCATGTTTTGTAGGAAGTCTCACTTGGGAGATCGAGACCAAGGTGCAGCAGGCCCAGAATGAGATCCCCGCCGGAGTTGCCTGTCCTCCGGGTGCTCTCTACGTTCCTGACGCCCTCAGATCCGATGTCCTCGCCTGGGGTCATACCTCCCGTATCGCCTGTCACGGTGGGGTATATCGCACTATTCGTCTCATTAAGCGTCGCTTTTTCTGGCCCTCCTTGGAACGTGACATAAAGGAATACATTGCTGCCTGCACCACATGCGCCCGCTCCAAGACCTCCAACAGACCTCCCTCTGGTCTTCTGCAACCCCTGCCGGTCCCGAGCCGCCCCTGGTCCCACATAGCGGTGGACTTTGTTACGGGGCTTCCACCTTCTCAAGGTCACACAGTCATACTCACGGTCATTGATCGCTTCTCCAAGGCCGCCCAGTTCATCCCTCTCCCTCAGTTGCCTTCCGCTTCCGAGACTGCCGACGTCCTCGTCGATAACGTCTTCAGGCATCATGGTATACCTTGTGACATTGTCTCTGATCGTGGACCCCAGTTCACGTCTCAGGTCTGGAAGGCTTTTTGCTCTGCCCTGGGGGCCACGGTCAGTTTGACCTCCGGTTACCACCCTCAGGCTAACGGCCAAGCAGAACGGGCCAATCAAGAGCTGGAGGCTGCTCTCAGGTGCCTGGCGTCCCAGAACCAATCTGACTGGTCGAAATATCTGGTTTGGGCTGAATATGCCCACAACAACCACTCCTCCACCGCCACTGGCTTGTCCCCTTTTGAAGCCTCTCTGGGTTACTCACCCCCACTGTTTCCTTCCCAGGAATTGGATCTGGCGGTGCCCTCGGTCCAGCTCCACCTTCAACGCTGTCGGGACATCTGGCTACAGACCAGGGCCGCTCTTCTCCGTACCGCCGAGGGTAACCGCCAGATAGCCAACCGCCACAGGGGGGTGAGTCCAGAATACCAACCAGGCCAGCAGGTGTGGTTGTCCTCCCGCAACATCCCCCTCCAGGCTTCGTCCCGTAAACTGTCCCCCAGGTTTATTGGGCCTTACACCATTGATCGGGTCATTAACCCATCATGTGTCCGACTTCGTCTCCCGGCTGCTCTACAGATCCACCCTACGTTTCACGTGTCCCAGATCAAACCTGTTTCTGTGAGTCCTTTGTGCCCACCGGCCGCTTCCCCGCCACCCGCCCGTACCATCGATGGGGCTCCTGCCTTCACGGTCTCTAAGATCTTGGACGTCCGGCGTCGGGGTCGTGGGGTCCAGTTCTTGGTGGATTGGGAGGGGTATGGTCCAGAGGAACGCTCGTGGATCTCGCGTTCGCTTATCCTGGACCATACCCTCATCGACGACTTCTATGCTGCCCATCCTGATCGTCGCCCTGGACCGCCTGGTGGCGGTCGTTGAGGGGGGGGTACTGTCATGGCCTGTCAGCTACTCCCTCCTCCCCCCTCCTTCCTGTGTTGGACGCGACCAGCTGGATCCACTTACCTCATCATCACCTGTCTTCATAATCTCCTCCAGGATCATCAGCCGGTGCCAGTTCGTTGTTCCTCCTATGGTGCATAGTCTGGTCAGCTCATGTTTATGTCTCACGTCTCGTTGCCTCATGCTCATGGTGTTTTTCTCGCTCTGCCTCAGGACTTAAAACCTATTGGATCCTCACCTGGTCGCTGTCCTCCTACGCTGCTGTCACGCCGCCACAAGAAACCTCCAGCCAGCCGCCTCTCCTCGTCTTGGTTCCGGCCTCGCCTACGCCGCTGTTTCCCCCTCAAGGAGAATTGCACCTCAAGATTCCTCCAGCCTGCCCTCGTTCTCTTCTCTGAGAAAATACTGTCAAGATCTGGTTCTGATTAAATCACTGAAAACTTACCGTTGAGCCTTAGCCTCCTTCCGGGTTCCAGCATCTGGGTCATTCTGAACTCGCGTCCGAATCATGACAGAAACAATCATAGATGTCACCTCAGAGGTGAAAGGAAGAGAGGTGGGGAAAATGAGGAGGTAAATGCAGCCAGGAAAAGGGCAGAAAGGGAGTCCTAAACCGCATTTATAAACATGTCTCTATAGTAACCAGCTGGTAATTTCACCAGTGGGAGATGGGGGAGGAAGACTGAGGACAAACACCATTTACCAGCTTCTCTGGGATGCAGCTGCAGTAAAAGAGACGCAGAGAGGAAGAACACCATGCCTCTAATAAGAATCGAGGCTGTTTGGTGTAAGACAGGCAGATGAGAAACACCTCGGTGTGAGGCTGAAGAGCAGATCCGGGGTTTTAGCCCTAAAGAAAGCCGCCAGCTCTTCCTGGGGCTGCATGAATCAGACATCCACCTGTGGCTTCGTCCTGCCGAGGGACCGATTCCCTCCTCTTCTTCAACAGAGAGCTGCTTTAAGAATCCGTGTAAAATCTGAACCAGAAGCCTCCACCAGAGGAGGGGGGACAAATGTGGGGAATGAAGAGAGAAAAGGTGAGCGGGAACCTGCAGCAAAGGAGGTCATTTCTGCTGGAGCGTCACGTGATCGCCGTTCTGTGCTGAGCTGCAGCTCCGAGCCTAATTACCCTCCGGTTATGTGTTCACCATGATAATTCTGCTGTTCTGTACTATCAGGACTCCTCTGCTGGAGAATACACACTCTCCTTATCTACCACAACAAAGACGAGTCCTTTACTTTGACGGGACTCACCTGCTTCCTGTTGAGAGCATTTCTGCTCACGTGAATCATCCCTTCAGGAAACCAGGAGGAGACACCTGAACGTCTCAATAATGTGCCTAAATGGCAACTCTGACACACAACTGACACACAACTGACACACAACTGACACACATTCACCTGTGCTGACTTCTGCAGTGAGTCAGAGACCAACAGACGCAAAACATCTTTAATTAATCTGGATTTTTTCCCGTCCAGCAGCAGATTGGACATAAACCGAGGGATTGTCCTTTGGCAAACCCAGCTGGATATTTTCAAATGCAAACAGGATTTTTGTATTTGACTGAGGCAGGTGTGGACAGAGGAGTTAAAGGCTCAGCCCCCCCGGACAGGTTCTGTGGGTTTCTGGAGGGTCCTAGAGATCCTCTTAAGGGGACTGCAGGTGTGTCTGCCGGTCACCTGAGGCTCGTACGTCTCAAGAGATGGCATGAAAATGGACCGTACCATTCTGGTGGTGGTGGGTGTATCGTGAAGTTTCCATTAGAACAACTACACGCAGTAAAGGTGATGCCGTCGTACGGCGTCCCAACGCCACACTCTAGTCTTCAGTAAGGTGTGCGTTCTTCCTGACTGCACGCATGGGGCGTGTGCACGTGATAAGTAAGTGTCCGTAGGACGTCCACACAAACTACACTCTGATTGGTTCATTTCTAACTGTCAGGCTGCAGCTAGGAGCGTGCACGTGACAAGTAAGTGTCCGACCGACGGACGGACGGACGGACGGACAGACATCACTGAGTATGAAAGTAAAACAGAAACTCCACTTCCAGAGGAAGCTGCAGTACACTTCTGCCCCCACCCCCACCCCCCCACCCAAATCTACCTCAGCATCTTCCTTTAGTTGCCCTGATTCACCTGCCTGCATCCTTCCAACTCCTCCCTCCCTGTTAGGAGACATGATGTCTGCGTTTTCCTCATTCCGTCTCTGCTGACACGTTTTTGTCCCTCTGCTCATTCTCTTCTTTGCTGATCTCAGATTCATTTCTTCATCGTTTTTACGTTTTTGTTACAGATAAAGAATTATAAATGGGCTCAATGGGGAATCTTGAAGGAATAATGAGGAAGACTCATGAAGACACCTGGGATGTTTATGATTAAACCATGCTTAGCTCTTCTGCCTAATGAACATTTCTGTGTTGGATCTCATAAATCTGTCAGTCTTTAAAGGTTGATGAGATTCATTCATTATTGCTTTAAAAGCTTCACCGGATCCAGAAACGCTGTTCTCCGTTTTTCACATTCTCTGTTGTATTCTGCTGATGTGATGATTAAAACAGGTCCATTTAAGTCAGGACCTCTCCTGGAGCAGCTCAGTGAGCAGAAACCTGAACTCTGCTCTTGAATAGAACTCAAAGTCATCCAAATACGGCGGCTTCTCCATGTTCACTGATCAAAGATACAAACAAACTGTTTGCTTTTGCTCCCATTTGCTATGAGATGAACTCAAAGATCTGAAACGTTTTCCGCAAACACAAAAGAACCATTTTTTCTCAAATACATTCATTTCTATTCATTCATTTTCTAAACCCTTTGTGCCCTTTTGGGGTCCCGGGGCTGCTGGAGCCTATCCCAGCCACTCATGGGCAAAGGCAGGGGGCATCCTGGACACGTCGGCAGTCTGTCGCGCTTCTCTCAAATATTGTTGACAAGCCTAAATGTGTGGAAGTGTGCACTTCTCTTATGCTGAGAGAATCCATCCCAGCCATCCCAAGAGGCAGATCAGACAGCAGGGTTTTTGCTCAGCCGTGTGTCTGGAAATGTGGATCTATACTCGTTCTAATAGACATCTTCTTTCTGGCAGAACCTAATTTTTGATCTGCTGGAGGGTCTGTTCATGTTCACACCATGATAAACCTGAAGACCAGACGTCTTTTTAAAGTCAGTCGTTTATTTTTAGGACCTGAGTTTGGGTCAAAGCAGAGTTCAGGAGAGCTTTCACAGCAGCCAAAGTAAGTAGACCTGAACAACAAACAGCTGAAAATAGAGAAGTTCTGGGGGTAAAGCGCCATCAGAGCACTTTGGCTGTAAATGGAAACACTTGGACTGGACTGGAAATGTCTGCTTACGATCATGTAGACACAAAAGACCCAAAAATACAAATCAAAATGAGATGCAACATAAATGTTTTTAGATTCAAATCTATGTTGAGTTTAGGGAATGTGGGAATTTTTGTTTGAACCGAATCATAACCTGGAACAAGTCGAGGAGTTTTGTAAAGGCTCTGTTCTTTATGCATTTCACTGCACACACTTCTACTTCAATGGGAATCTGTTTTATTGGAACCAAATTCGAAAACCTTCTTTTGCAAAAACAAAAAAAACACTTAAAGCTACAAAAGTTTTGCTACATAAGTTAAAGAAAAAGATCATTTTTTGAACAAAAACAAGGACCTGTTAAACGCGGTGATGCATCATCAATCAGCAAACCCTGGGGGATGAGAAGTATCTGTATCCTTTCTCTGAAAATGCTGCTCTGTGTTCATTTGGGCCCAGGCTGACAGATTTAGCCTGTTTGTTGACTTGTGTCCAGTGGGCCACTAAAGAATTCAGAAGGAACCAGTTAATCCAGCCTCTTCCCTCTGACAGCTCTTTTTCTTCCATCTCAGCTTTTGGGAAAAGAAATTCTTGTCCCTGATTTGCTTTTGGACTTCCTCTCCAAACCCAAATCCAGGGAGAGGAGGAGGAAACTTGGCAGCGACGCCTCACTTCCTCTTATTTACAAAAATATCTTGCTCCAAATCTGTCGGGATGGCAGAGCGAGCAGGTCTTCTTCCAGAGTGGAATATTGGACTCATCCTCATGTCTGATGTGGGCAGGCCGACGCTCTGTGATGAGTGAAGACTTCTGGGTTCAATGACGGGAACAGCAGGACGCTGATGGACCGACTGCCATGACAAAGTCCAAACCAGAGTCCATGAACTTCTGCAACCTGAGGCTCCGGAGCCTCGTGCATCCTTCCACTGTGGCTCTTCAGTTTGAACGAAATCTGGGGTTTGTAGTTTTGTCACTTTAGATTTCCAGAACCAAAGGAGGCTGGAAGGTTTCCTCTGCTGGCAGAGTTCTGTTATGACTTAAAGGTCGACCTTCACGGTTTTCTGGATCTCTACCACTTTGGGTCCTTCTTTTGGTGGCTCCCCTGATTCCCTTTTTCCAGATCAGCTCCCTCTCATGTTTTTAGCTCCGCCTTCACTCCAGGATCAAAGGAGACAATCTTGTCCTTTAATTCAAACCTTCAATATTTCAGATTCATTTTGCAGCATTTTGATTTGAAGTGATTTGTCTTTGTTGAGTCAGTTTAGCTCCTTTCTGCATTTCTGCTGCTGCGTTTATTTAGCAGATGTTCCTTCGGTGCGTGCGCCGTCTGCCGTCTTGTGAGGCTGACTGGCTGACTGATTGGCATTGTGTCGTCTGCAAGAGATGTCATTCAAACAGCAAACTGTGAGCGCTGCAAGACTGAGATAAGCGGAAAGATCCGATTTCACTGCTCAGCGTGCCGACCGCGCCGCTAATTTTCATAATTCATTAAAAGGCTGGTAAACATTACATCATGCAGCTGATAAGTCTCCCTGTTGTTCTTAGCGCCTCCCAGTAATGAGAATAATCACTTTGTGTTACAGTTCATTATTGAGCATCAGGAAGGACTTAATGTTTTACATCACAGTAAACTGGCACAATGCGGCCCCCTGGCAGCCTGTCAATCACTGGGATGAGCCTGAAGTTACAAACTCTGCCATAACTTCTGCACAGTTTTGTTCAGCAAAAATCTTCTTCAAATAAAACTTGACAGTCCTGTAAATAGAAAATAATCTCATCTAAAGGCCGTGTCACACGGCTGCTACGTACATTTGTGCATATTTCACAGATGAAAACTGGTCATTCGTGAATCTACGTGGGAAAAGTTGTGGTTCTTTATGGGAAATTTTCACAGATGGATTTCAAATGAACCACTTTAACTTCATGGATGAGTGAGGTGAGTGTCAGAGGTTTCCTGAGGCTCGTACGGCCACTTCAAGGCACGTCATGAACGTGGAACGTACCACTGTTGTATGTCCTTACAGGTATCTGTGAGGCTAACGGACGCTGTGACGTTTGGGTGATGATGTCATGCGGCGTCCTACAGGCTACACTCTGAGGTCCGGTGTGAGTACTGACTGAATGCAGCGGGCGTGCACGTGATACGTATGTGCCCGTAGGACCTCCGCAGGAATGCCCACCTGCCCCGTCCAGGTTTCACCATCTTACCCCCGCAGACTGCCCCAACCATGCCGTAAAGACAGCTGGGACTCAAGGACTCCAAGGATTTCAAAGACCAGTAAATTGTTTCTCAGCTGTTGCTCCTCGTAAAAAGTGGTCGATTCTCAGGTTAAAACACAAAGTTCACTTTACGTTATTCTGTTCAGGCAAACTCTCCCTTTATGCAGATTCTCTGCTTAGTTTCTCTTCTGTCTCTGTATTATTTTCAGAGACCAGCAGCTCCAGACGCTGCAGCACCATTTCCTCTTTCTGGACAAAATGTCCTTTCAACAAAAACTTATCTTTGATCATCTGACAGAAAAAAAACTGGTAGAAAAAAAGGTAGAAATAACTAATAATAAATATAGATCTAAGCTAAACAAAGCAGACCTGCATGACTGAATGTTTGTCCAAAATGCTGAGCGTCTGACCGCTGGGATCAAACCTCCTGGCTTTAACCCAACGCTTGGCATGGGGCTGCAAGCCCCTCCCACCATTTCCTCTCATCGCTCTTTGCTGCTTTCATCCTTTTCTCGTCTGAAAGTTCTCTTCTCACAGAACGTTTTCTGATCAGTTCAGGATTCACTCCTCTTCCTCCTTTTACATCACTGTTCATCATAAAAGTGCACAAAATAAATCTATTGAAATGTGTTTTTCCCGCCATCAGCAGCTCTCAGGTCTGCAGCTGAGAACCTTTTTGCTGTCAGGATTGAGATGATGAAGAGGATGAAGAGCAGAGGGAGTCACGGACCTGCAGGTCAGCTACGGACGCCACTCTGGCGGATGAACATGTTACACGCGTGTTCGGTTGCACCGCAGCATGTCCAAAGTGAGACGGGTACAGAAAGAACCAAAAAAACGGAGAAGGTGGCTTTGAAAAACCAGCAGCGGAGCTTCCTGCAGCGTGCCATCAGATCTGAGGTTTCCAGGCTTTGTGCCGACAGCCGTGCTTCATCCATTAGTGGGAATCCCCTGTGAGGGAAAGAGTTGGGAAATAAATTGTGCTAATTCCCTCAAGCCCGTCCCTGACACCTTCCTAGAGGTGAGACAAAAACAGCATGGAGGCCGCTCCAAACCCCACAGCACCGGAAATCAGGTGCACGCCTAATAAATATGGAGCCGCACAGCGCCGAGCAACTGTCCGCTTTAATTGCACACATTCCCTCAGTAATTGAGGGAATAATTAAGGCTCGGAGGAGTCGCTGAAACCATCTGTGCTGGAGAAGAGAGGATGTCCAAGAGGGACAAAGCAGGAGGACGGAGGGAGGAGATCAGGACTGGGAGCCCAGCAGCAGAAGATGGACCCCTTCTTTCTGGGGGTTTCCAAGCTGTGGGAGGGGGGCATCCGTGTTCACTGGCGTGTCACTCAGATGATCCACTCAAAGGTCAACCCGGCGAGCTTTAGGACGGTCAGACAGGAGGACAGAAACCACGGCGATTGTTCTGCTTCCTCCGTGCTCAGAGGAGGTTTTTACTTCGTTTAAGGTGTCAGCAGAAACACGCGCCGTCGCTCTGACATGAAAGTTGACACAGAATCACTTTTCATCTGCGGCTCGGCTTTCCTTCAGAGACGCCGCTGCTCCGGTGATGCGTTCCTGTCATCCGCGTTTGAGGCGCCGAGCCGCTCGCTAATGAGAGTCAAGCTGGAAAAACAACAGCTCAGAAAAGCAAACAGTCTTGGAGGAAAGGCTCAAGTTGGCCTCCTTAATGATGCTTTCATTAAAGTTGGTAACCATAGCAACACACAGAGCTGGCAAAGCTGTCATTAGCCAAACTTCCTAAACCTTCACATCCACTGCTTTCCATCCCGATGAGGTTCACATCTTTTTCTGTTCCTGAGATTCACGTTTGGCTCATCCGCAGTCGCAGACGAACGTGACATGCTGAAGGCCGTGTCGCTCAGCCGCCATACTGCCGCTACGCACGTTTGGGGATTTTCCACGGATGACATGTGGGTCTTTTGTCAAACATGAGTGGTATGCCTCATCCAGGAGGGTTTCTAGCGTTAGTCGACGTGATTTTTGTGACATGCATACGTAAATGTGTGTCTTTCCAGGACCGTTCCACGTCTGTCTATCAGACGCATGAACCAGCGATGGATGACTTTTAGATCATGCATACAGCGCACATGTCACGTTTAATTTGCATAATTGATGCATAAAATGTGTATAAACAGCTCAAAAATCACCTGTTCTACGTTGGTTCACGTGTTCTTTGCGTGTTCATTCGTTCTTCCTCCATGGTTTTTACGTGGTTCATCTGAGAAAATTTCACGTAAAGATCCACAACTTTTTCCCCGGATGAGTGATTTCTAAGAGCTAAATGTACGTGTGACTGTGGGACACGACGCTGATCTTTATCTTTGCAATTAAAACATTTCTAAACTCTAAATGTCTGTAATTTTGTGACAAATGTGTCTAGAAATGATGGATTTAAAGATTCACTCTGATAGAAGTTGTGTTTTTGGTGTTTTTAACATTTTCCTGATGATGGAGGACAATTCAAGTCTAAAACTGCATTTCTGAGTATTTCTTTATTCCAATGATTGTGAATCAGGAGCAGATGGATTGGAAATAGATTTGTGAGGTAGAAAACACTCGGCGGTCTTACCTGGGCAGGTTTACGGTGAGGATCTGGTGCTCCTGCTTCTTTGGAGTCTTCCTTTCCTTTGACAGACCTGTCAGGACGTCATCCAGCTTCAGTTTCTGCTGCTGCTTCTTCCATGACACACCTGAGCTCACTGGCTAATCACCGCGGCTGTTTGTGTCTCAGTGATCAGACTCTCTGATGTCAGCGGCCTAAGCCACGCCCCCCAGCCTTTTGCATTGAGTATTGATTTAAGTTTAGTATTTAAAACTAAAGTCCATTTGGTTGCAGCTCTTGAACTCCTTCATTCCATTTGTTTGTCAGTGATTTCATTTGTTGGAACCCAATGACACAGACTGTTTCTAAATCCACATCTCTTCAGGTTCTTGAAGGACTTCATCTTTTCTTCTTTTGCTTTGTGGTTTTTCTCTCTGATCCTGATTGTTGGGAACTTAAAGAACAAGCCAATGTGGAAGGGAGAAAGTCAGGACCACAGGAGGACGGGGACAGAAGGAGTCTTATGGGCTTTAGCTTTAAGGAATTCCCAGGATGGTAAAAGAAGGAAGAGATGCGGATTGTCCACAGAAGCCTGAAGAATCCCTCCTGTCATCAATGTCCACGGTTTCATCATCCAGAGCAGCACAGACAGAAAGTCCTGCTATAGGCAGAGAAGTGTTGAGCTGTGAGAGGCTGACTGAGAGGAAAGACGGGTGTTTGTTTAGTCGGACTCTTCCTGCTATCATCACCAACCGGGATGCAGCTGCTGGTTGCAGCTGGAACTAAAACCTGGTCTGAATGAAATCGCTTCAGATCTGCTTCAGGGTCACAACTGTTCCATGCAAAGCGTCCGTGTTCAGGTCTTTCTTGGATTGGATGGAAGGGTTTTAATTATTATTGTCGTGTGATTAGACCAGCAGACACACCAGTGTTTATTATTATTATTGGTGGGGGGGGGGGGGGGGTGATGATGGAGGACATATATAAAGAAAATTAAGATTAAACTTGCATTCATGAGTGTTTTTTTTTTTTTCAAATTGTTGTGAATCAGGAACAGATGAAAAAATTATCATTAAAAAAAAGATTGTATTTATGATGTGGAAAATACGCTGGGCGGGGCCACAAGCTCCCTGCTCCGCCCCTTTGGGACAAACAGATCCATGAACTTCTTCCTGGTCTGAGCTGGACTCCGGATCAGAACCGGACGGCTGGATGGATCTGATCCTGCTGCCGTATTTTCTGCCATATTTGCTGATGTTAGGCTGGGGGTGTGAGGGGCTGTAAGCTAGCAGGAGAGAGTGTGAACAGGTGGATGATGGGAAGGGGGCGGGGCTGCTCCACTTCAGGTGAATTTCTAATGAGCTCCCTTTGGATTCATCATAATCCTAATGAGAAGAGAACGCTTTGGAAATAGATCAGGGACTCTAAGCACTTTGTGTTCATGTTGTGAGCTTTATCATTTCATTTCATAAATCCATTTTTGGGTGAATCTGGTAACAGTGTCTGGAACACAGAAATATGACGACAATCATCGTATTTTCCTGGCGCCGTGAGAAGCCGGCATGTGTTCTTATTGCTGCCATAAATCCTGTTGGTCACATGACAGCGGCACATTAAAGTTCCCCCCCTCGCCGAAGATTTACAGCGGCGTCCTGCCAGTCTTCAGCGAGGGTCTGACCACAGCGGCGCTCACTAATCCACGCCATGTTTAGCAGTGACCTGCTGTCCAGGGAGGGGGAGGGGCGTCTTGTGTCAAACGTATGTGGCCCCTCTTGGACCATCCTGACACAGGCCCCTCCCCTCTGCGTTTTAAGAGGTGAGCACACTTAACCATGCGGGGGCGGGGGCTTGGTTTATTTTCAGGGTCGTCTACTTGAGAGCTTTATCTCTATCAGGACTCGGGGGGGGGCGCTCCGGTCTTTGGGTCCCAGCAGGAGTGAAATGTCGGCAAAGCTGCAGCTTTTCCTGCAGAGAGCAGCCAGCGGTGCACCAGACATGGGTCGCACACCGAGTCAGTGACTCTGAGAAAGGAATCCAACCAAACTGTTGTGTCACAGTGTGGGGGGGTCAGCCGGTTCCCTCCCACAGTCCAAAACCACATGTCACACGTTACAGAAGGCTTAAAGGGTGGTGTGGTCTTTCTTTTGCCATTCAGACTAAAACGCCACGATGTGACGGATGAGAAAACGTGTTTGTGGGTTTAACCCACTGACTGTATCTGAGACCTGGACTGAGCGGGACGTCATCCAGACAAAACTTCCAGCTCCAACCAAGTGAATTTTGTTTTCTCACCATTCAATGGGTCAAATGGGAGGAGCTCCAACATTCAACATAAAATACTACTTTTTCCCAAATGAATACTGTTATTTTTTTATCCTAATTTCCATTTGATGGATCATTATTTTGGGAAAACGGCAGGAAAAAAGCTTCACTTCCCGCCCTAAACTTCTAGGAAAATGGATCTGTCGTTCTCTCAGCAAGTTTCTGAAATAGGAATTTCAAATCTTACAACAAAAAAGATGAAAGAAGCTGAAGTTCTTTCTGGTTCTGTGGTTCTATCAGCCAAAGCATTAATGGCAGTCTGTGGATCCTCTGTCATCACATGACCCTCTGCAGGTTATGAAATGGCCCTGCCAGGACATCTATCTTGTCAGAATATTATGGGCTGTCTTCTCTTTATGTAACATAACATGAGTGTGCAGCAGGTCCAGTTTTTTTTTGGCCCAGTTTTCTGCTGCTGGAAGATCCGGACGGCTCCAAACCAAAAAAGGGATGCGCTTCAATCGCTACGACAACCGCAAATCCCAGAGTGTCTGCAAAGGTGGATGCAGCAGGAGGTTTTCATGGTGGGGGCCGGCTGCTTAAATAAACACTGTGAGGGGGGGGGGGGGGGGTCTGTTTGGCCCTCTGGGAGAATGAAAGAAAAGGAAAAGGAAGCGACTGGACACAAGAGATGCTTCAGCAGGAGGAGAGGGAGCAGGAGCCAAAGACACAAAGGAGGAGGAGGAGGAGGAGAAGGAGGAGGAGGAGGAGGAGAAGGAGGAGGAGGAGGAGGAGGAGGAGGAGGAGGTTTAAAGACTCAGGAAATCCACTGGTGAAGAACAAGCAGCAGCTTAGACTGCCGGGGGGGGGGGGGGGCTTTAACCCCAGCAACCATCACACCCTGTGACAGGAAAACCTTTCAACCTCAAATCCACTCGTTTTCAGAGTCACTCCAGCCGCCGCCGTGGATGTGCTGTTTGAGGGGCCGGCGTTGGGCCCTAACGGGGTGGGGGGGCTTTACGGTCTTTTAAAATCAACCGGCGCCTGAGAAAACCGACGGGCGTTTAACCCAAAGGTGCTGCTGTGGAGTCTGAGCCTTTTACCCCCCCCTTCACACAGGAATGGAGCCATAAGGGGAGGAGCTTCCTCCGTTCTCTGTGACGGCATGGCTCACTGCTTTATTCAGATCAACACTTCATGGTTATGGTTATGGTTATGGTCACTGTGGAGTTTTCTGCATTAAACTTTCTTGTTTCCTTTATTTTAATCATGAAGTTAATAAACGTCATGAACGATGACGG
This sequence comes from Oryzias curvinotus, assembly GCA_023969325.1. NCBI lineage: Eukaryota > Metazoa > Chordata > Actinopteri > Beloniformes > Adrianichthyidae > Oryzias > Oryzias curvinotus. Next base: position 9,808,075 of record CM043716.1, on the reverse strand, counting down.
ACTGTTTTTCTCCTTTGAGTGGCTGTGCCGTCCTCACCGACATCAGTGAAACAAGCGTAAGGCTGAACGCCGTCCACTCATTGGTGGAATGTAATAAATCATTCAACCAATCATAGTTTTCCTGTTTCTCTTTCCTCATTCCAGTATCTTCACCATTTTTTGCTGCTTATCTCCTACAAATTTCCAGGTATTTCAAGCATTCAACTATTCAAACGTTCAGATCTTTCATCTTTTTCCAGCTCTGACTTTTGCTTCTTCACATCCTTGAACTTTTCCAGGATTTTCCAGGATTTCTGCCTCCATTGAAGTACATGGGGAATCCTTGGTGCAGAAGCTCGCTGGTTCGATACCCGGCTCTGGCATTCCTCACAAACATAACTTTTTGTTTTCACTATATTTATGGTCATCTTTGATCATTTCTTCATTTATTTTTTTGCCAATTATTACCCTTTAAGTTTCATTTTTATTCAGCAATAAAGTATTAACCCTGCATTTTCTTGAATAAAATAAATAAATAAAAAATGAAAACAATAAAAATAAATAAATGAAACATAAAACCTTTGAAAAAAATAAAAAATAATACATTTTTAAAAACCTGCATTTTCTTCTCCTTGAAGTTTTTTTCTAAATTTACGAGCTGAACATCAAATTAAAATAAAAACATCTCCTTTCTCCAACGGAAGTTACTGACTTCAAAAAATTAAGCAGAAATAATAACATTGCTAGAAATAGATTACAAACATGTCACATAAATGGTGCTTACAGTCACCAAATGCATTTTTTAATCTATTTAGACCAGTTTTCATTGAAAAACTCCAAATAAAAACCTGAATTCTGTAAAAAAGAAAAACCTTTTCTATGCACCAGTTTTTCTCTGACCAAAAGCTTTACATGGATGGAAGCATCCTAACATCCCCTGTTCTGTCATTCCAATGAAAAACAAATCCATCACAGATTACTTTATCCAGACGAGAATGTTTACTGGAGAGTTTTTTACAGATTTGCTCAATAAAATGACCAACTTCTTCAGTGAAAGTTCATGTTTTATGTGAGGAAATGATCCTCATTTTCCTTTAATTACTGCAGAAATGGAACTCCAATAAAACTTTTATTGTTTGCATTTTTCCTCCTCTTGATTTGGTTTGTTGACACTCAAAGAGGCTTTGTGGTTCATGGTTGAAATGTTTGCTGTTGTGTTAACGCGTCCGTGTGTGTTTCTGCATCCATGCATCTGTGGATGCTGACAGTCGTTGTGGACCAAAGGTCAGCATCTCAGCTGTCACGCCCGGTCCGTCAGCGGATCTGCTCCGTTCCACAGCACCGCTGTGAGGTTTGAGGTCTGCTGGGCTGCACGCGCCCGCCGCGCCCGCCGCTGACACCGAGGTCACGGAGCCAAAAGGCCACGGAGAGTCACAGGACGAAGAAACACGGCGGGGTGATGGAGGATAACCAGACCTCTGCAGGAAGCACCTGAGTCTGTCTCCTGTCCGTCTGCGTTCCTCCTTTTTCACACCTGACACCTCCTCACCTGCTCGCTCGGCTGCTCTCTTGCCTTTGAGCGGCGCCGTCCGTTTCCCTCCCTCGCTCTGTGACGGACGGGTGGCGATGGCGGACTGAGGAACAACTGAACACTCAGCGTCCTCTGCCCGCATCTTTCACTCAAACTTCAAGGATTTGAGCTCCTTTCCGTCCAGAACGTCTCAGATGTTCTTTCTGAGACATTTAGAGGTCAGAAAAAGGCCTGGCAGCAGGACACCCCCACACCGAGCACTCTCCCGCTTTTTTTCCATTCCATCATCTCTCTTCTCCCCTCGTTTTCATTTCCGTCTGGTCCAACAAAACAGGGTTACAAATAGAATCAAGATAAATATAAATCCAGTTTAGTCTAAATCACAAAAGGGTTCATTCAGACATTCCTCTGGTGTGTCAGAAGATTCATAAACCCCGTTGTAACAGTAACATCTGTCCAACACAGATGTGCTTCAGCTCTCATCTGTCTGCTCAGCTGATGGACAAGTGAAAAAAAGCAGAAATGTGTACAATTATGATGGATCCTCAGGAAAGAAGCATCACAGATGCAAAGACAGAACAATGCGACACGCAAAGCTGCCTGTGACAATGAGAGAAGAACACTGCCTATTTTAAGGTCGCTCCACGATTTGTGCATGTGTCACGGATGAAACTGGTCAGACGTGAATCCACGTGGATATGGGAGAAAAGTTGTGGAATTTTCTCAGATGTCTCAGGAATGAACCACATTAAAACCACGGAAGAAGGTCGAATGAACACGCAAAGAACACGTAAACCAACGTAGAACATGAACCGTGTGATTATGGTGCTGTTTATACACAGTTCATTAGTGATTCATGCTTCAATAACGTAATTCTAACATGATATGTCACCGTATGCGTGACATAAAAGTTATACATCGGCGGTTCATGCATGAAAAGTCCGTTCAGAGAGACACCAATTTGTGTTTGAATCTCACAAAAAATGACATAACCGAGGGTCAGTCGTGATGAGGGGCGGTCCGGTTCCAACCATGTTTCACTGAAACTCTGTCACTGCATCGGAGGAATCGATCTTCAAGCCTCATTCAGATCCAATCATCAAAGCCTTAATGGAGGTTGGACATCCTGGCGAGGATCTTTGGCGACCTCCAAATGACGATGTGCGTTTGGTCGCCTTGAAGACCTTCTCCCTGATTCTTGCACCATTCGGCCTCATTAAGCGGTGACATTTATGCAGCCGGCGTAAGGTGGAGGGATCATAATTAGCTCTTTTCTCTAATTAAGGCACCTTCAGTGACTTTCTGATTGTTTGGCTTTGGCGCGCCGCTTTAACGTTGATCGGGGTTTTCAGTCGATTATCTCATCAGAAACGAGCTTTTCACTTTTAACCAAATAAACTGGGATCACTTGAGCGGTTCACTGAATGCATGGTAGTGCGCGTCCACGTGCGCGCGCACAGTTCCTTAGAGGGCGACCACGGCTGCAAAGCCAGCAGTTAATTGAGACACACACTGTTTGTCTTGCACTGAATACTCCGGCGCCACATTGATCCCGGGGCCTTGTTTATGTCACATTTGAATGAGTGTGATCAATTCTGTGCCGTCACTTTGATTGATCACCAATACACTGTCACAGGTATTGATTTGGGCTATGCTTAGAATAATGTCACCATCCTTTACGGGGAGGGGGGCTGGAGTCTAACCCTGCACGCTGCTGGGAAACGCGGTCCAATCAGCTCGCTCCTCTTTCTCCTGGCCTCCCTGGTGGCTCCTGCTCCCCCCGCTTGCACACTCACCTCCTCCTCAGCCCCCCCCCCCATCTCTGCTCATTATTCCTCCTCCTTCAACTTCTTGACTTGTCATTTTTTCTCTCCCAGATCTCCTCTGAGCATCTGTGAGTCGTCTCCCTCCATGGCTGCTCCTGCTCCAGCCGCCTCCTCCCTCCATCCATCTCTGTCCCTCCTGCCTCCCTCCACTCCCCTCATCCATCTCTCCTGCTCCCGTATTTAGATCCTCTTAGCATTCACTCCTCTCCTCCTGCTTGTGTGTCATGGCAACCGAGTTCCTCCTCAGCTCTTCTTGTAGAAGCTGAACGTTAACACTAATGATTCAAATGTGATAAATGTTCCTTTTATATGTAGGAAATCAAAAACTGCATTTAAAATCTACGGTTGGTTGAGAATGACACAGTTTATGGGTATTGTCCATAGTTTGTACGCTAGTATTGTGTAAATGTTACACAGTTGTGAGTGATTTTTATGAGCCGCAGAGGCAGTTTTGTGTCTTTCCATGAGCATTCCACGTATGTCTAACGGCCTTTTTACGCGGATACCTTTATCGCGTATGCGGCGCACAGATCATGCTTAAATTACATCATTGACGCACAAATGACTAATTATGTCACAAAACCAGGCAGACGGCTGGACCCAAACGCAGGAGGTTAATTAGCTTAAAGTGGACAAAGCTAAATCAGGGTCGGGCAGGCGGGGGTCTAGAACCAGTAGAACCAGAGAAGACACAGTCAGGATCCATGTGATGGGTGGGGCCGGCGGCAGGACAACCGAGTCAGGAGACGGAAGTTTAGGTCCAGATGTAACGACGGAACGACGGCAGCGTGGCACAAACGGTACTTTGCACTGAGTGAGGCTTCAGAGGCTTCAGAGCTTAACTACGCTGTGGTTGATTGGGTGAAATGAGAGTCAGGGGTGTGACATCCAGAAAGTGTGCGCTGGGGTTGCTGGGAGATGAAGTGAGGTTAGAACTTTGGAGACAGTTCCCACCGGTGACCAGAGGGGGAGACAGAGCTCTGATTGTGCCAAATGAACTGTTTATAGACGGCGCCGTAATCATGCAGGGACGGTCCGTGTTGTACGTTGGTTTACGTGTTCTTTGTGGGGTTTATCTGTACTTCTTCCGTGGTTTTAACGTGGTTCATTCATGGTACATCTGTGAAAATGTCACGTAAAGACCAGAACTCCTCTGGCTTTTTCCCTGTGGGACACGGCCTTCTGTTCATCCGGACCTGAGTGACAGAACACGACTGCGGGTCGGTCAGGGATTGCAGACGTCTCTCCTCTCTCTACTATTTTATTCTGAAATAAACCCCATTGCAAACGTGGCACAGAGAAACCATCAGTGCCTTTGCTTTTGGTCAAGCTTGAAGCGATGGAATCTGTTTTTTTCCTGGTCAGGCGGCTCCATGACTCCAACATTTTGGTTCTGGACTTTAACGGTTTGAACTAAACTGAAGTTTAAAAAGAAATCTGGACCAGAATTCACAGAGAAACCATGAAAAAGATCAGAAGTCTGTTCAACTCTTCACTAAAAGACTGTATTTTTTACACTGAGCACTCCTCCTCCTCCTCCTCCTCTTCCTCTTTTCTTCTGCTGTTCCACTTCTCACTTTTCCTCCTTTCCCCCTCTTCACACGAAAGGCCCAATTAGAGAACATCCCATGTTCTGTCTGTGCTTGACCACAGCATTCTCCAGGGCTGCTAATTAAACTCAACTCATCCCCTCTTCTGTCTCCTCCTTTCTGCACTGCCACCTCTCTCTCCCTCCATCTCCTCTCCTCTCCCTCCATCCCTTCCTCGCAGGAACCTTTTTTCCGTCTCTCCTGCTTTGCAGCTCTTGCTCTCCTCGCCCTCTTTTGTCACGGTGGAGGTGTGATATTCACACCGGGACAGCCTTCAGAGTCGATCTGTGCAAAGCTGCAGACTGGTTCTGCTCGTCTGCCGGTGTTAACCGTGCACTCTGTGACCCGCCGGACTGCTCCCCTCTAACGAGGCTCCTCCAGAACGCCACTGAGCCCGCCAACACCGACAGGCAGACCCGTTACCGGGCCGGTCATCTGCTGGGTTCCTGCCCTCTCCTCCCCATCAAAGATGAGTCTGCCGCAGGCCGTTCACCTGCAGCTCTAGTCGACACGCATGAACATGTGACACCGGTGGGGGTCAGGACTTTTTAATGTGCACATTCATGCAATGATTTAAAGTCGTAGTCATAAAAGCTCAGTTTTCAGGCATAAATCTCATTGAAGTTGTTTATCCTGAAAAAACCATCATTTGAATAATTAAAGGGAAATTAAAAATAATCCTGATTAATAAAAAAAAATAATTTCCTTGATTTTATTTATTTAAGACTTTAATTCAAAATACACGAAGCTTTCCTCTCTTTTTAATATCAGTGAAAATCTTTAGAGATCAATTTCAGTCAGACAACTCTTGCAGTAAGAAATATTTATTTGACATTTTCCACATACTTTAGTTGGCATTCACAACTTTTGGTTTGGCATAAGGCTCCGTTCAATTCCATGAGAGATTTCCATAAAACTTTTTGGGTAACAAAACCCCCAACACAAAGATCATCCAGAAGAAGAAGAAGAAGAAAATGTGAATGTGAATGTATAATCAGTGTGTAAATAAGATGAGGTGTGTTTTCGGCGGCATTCCATTTTCACTTCATTTCATTTCATTTTCCAGTATGACTGCTATGTGTTTACCCGGTACATTGACCGTTGGGCCGCTCCCTTCGAGAACCACTCTACGAAGGGAACATACTATCTAGTGTATCTGCTATGTGTTTACCCGGTACATTGACCGTTTGGCCGCTCCCTTCGAGAACCACTCTACGAAGGGAACATACTATCTAGTGTATCTGCTATGTGTTTACCCGGTACATTGACCGTTGGCCGCTCCCTTCGAGAACCACTCTACGAAGGGAACATTCTATCTAGTGTATCTGCTATGTGTTTACCCGGTACATTGACCGTTGGCCGCTCCCTTCGAGAACCACTCTACGAAGGGAACATACTATCTCATGTATCTGCTATGTGTTTACCCGGTACATTGACCGTTGGCCGCTCCCTTCGAGAACCACTCTACGAAGGGAACATACTATCTAGTGTATCTGCTATGTGTTTACCCGGTACATTGACCGTTGGCCGCTCCCTTCGAGAACCACTCTACGAAGGGAACATACTATCTAATGTATCTGCTATGTGTTTACCCGGTACATTGACCGTTGGGCCGCTCCCGTTCACGGGGAGCATACTATCTGAAGAGAGAGGGAAGAATGAAGGGGAGCCAACATAAAATTACTCATACCTGATCTTAGAACGTAGCTCACTTCCCCAAAACAAAACGCCGTGCAGAACTAAAATTTAAACCACCAAACGACCCGTATGATACACTAACTTAACATCCAAACCAAAGCTTCCGATGGCGCAGTAAGACAAGCTGAACAGCCATTAATCGAATTCTATTAAGCGAAGAACAAGCTTTATGGCCATAACTTCTTCCATTGAGGCAACTGATATACACGAGCTTAAGTCCATCCATTATTTTGAAGCTCCCAATGACAGTACAACGAACGAGCTTAATATCCATAATTTTCTCCATTTGGCATAACAACTATAAGCGCTCAAGGAACATATTTAATGGAGAGCCCATCCAACAGTAAGACGAGTTCAACGCCCATAATTATTAAGCGTCGACGCCCATAAGTACCATGCTTCATTGGCATACTACAAAATTGGCTCAAGAACCAAACTCCAGCGCATACAATGATACAGCTTAGAACATCCTAAATTTTGAGGCTTCCACCTGGCTATAATTTTTCTGTAACATCTATAATCGAAGAATCTGCTGTTGACATTGATTGATTAATTCAGTCAGAAGTGTCATTGGAATGCAGAGGAGGTCCACCGCCCCGTCACTTTCAGTGCAGCAATAGGTACGTCGAGCAGTCATCGGTGCAGCACCAGATCAAGGAATGCAGGGGAGACATCACTTCCTGGAAACGGAGAAGCTGATCGGGGCGTAGGGGTACTCAGGCTCAGGATGTGGTGCATAGATAAAACAAAGCAGTATTAATCATGACAAGAATATATAAAATCCCAGATACCGATCAGATTCAAAATGCTTGAGATAAATGAAATAACAGTGCTTCTAAAGAACAAATCTGAGAAGTGAAATTTAGTAGATAGTTAAGGTAAAGACCCATTGTGGATTTATCGCACCATAGAAACCATCATAATTATAAATTCCAACAGTGAAATGATAGTGAACTATATAACCTGCACAAAGTCTTAACACCAAAATTTTTTTTTTTTTTTTTTTTTTTTTTTTTTATATATTCCAAAGATAAGAAAAGTAACCTTTGACAGTTTCAGAGGGACGCACCTTCAGGAGGCCATCGAGGAGTAGGTGATGGGAAGAGCAGCCGAGGAGATTGTAGATGAGGAAGATCAACATCCCACGTAGCAAAGGATTACAGCTTGGCTGGATTTGATGCTTTGTACTTGATATTAGTGGTCCTCAAATTGGTGGACAACAAGTACAGGCCACTGAAATTGTAAGTAGCCAAGGGCGTCTGGATACTGAAAAAGAGAACTTAAGAGCCATGAGGGATCATAGGGTTTGATAGCATTCTTTCCTAGACTGAACCTTAAGCATTTAGAGGCGGAGTATAACAAGCCACTAATGGGGAAGCATCTAGCAGACTGTCATCTGCTTAAGCAAGGAAGATAGAAGACTGACTTGTGGACACAAGATTTAACTCTTGAACCAAGCTTGAGAGCACAAGTGATATACTCCTACGGTCAGGGTAGAAATTGCTCAAGGTGGTATTTAAACATTAACCAAGTCAACCGATGACACAATACTATCATTCACTATTGAAACAGCCTTAATACAATCTCCAAGTATGAAATAACCGGACGACACCTTATAAATCATCAGAGCTGTAGATTCTGGCGGCCGGACAAACACAAAACACTCTTAAATCCTTTCCCCCAAACCAGAAGGCACAGCCTCAGAAGAACAAGTGGAGGGAGCCTGAAGACACGACAGGCATCATAACATAACTATGTCAAGCATAGAGAGGGAAGGAACAAACGCAAGACACGAAATCCAGAACAGGAACACAGGGCCCAGGACGGAACTACCCAGAACAAGAACACAAGATGAACAGATGACCATAGGACCAAAGCCACAGCAAATGTCAGGTGGCCCAATCATTGACAAATCATATTCAAACCAAACAATGAATAAACAGCACGCTGCACAAAAGCCAAAGATGACATAATGGGGAGAGACAAGCAGCAATGAACCATCCAATCCATAGAAGAAAAATAAATCCGGAAGGGTGGAGGACCATACAGTATAGACAACGCGGAACCCAGATTTGAAAAGAACCCCCCCCCCCCCCCCCCCCCCACAGATATCCAAAAGACCAGGGATACAGAGGAAATTCGGCCACTGAGAAACCATCAATAACTCGCAAAAATGAGGGGGACCCATCGCCTACAAATAAACATTACAGAGCTTCTGCCAAGAATTTGGAAAGTATGAGGACTGCCACGGCAGCTGAAAAGTAAACCGGCAAACGTGTCGAGCGCCAACTGAATGCCAAAAGACGCCGAGAGGCATAGAGGCAGAAACAGGGAGAACCACAGCGATAAGACATCCACAGCCTTATATTGTGCTCGAAAGAAAATCGCGGAGACAGCATGGGCAGCTGAAGAAAATATATACTAATCCTGAAGGCACATGAGGAACTAGCCACTGATGCCCAGAAAGATGAACTGTGAGGCGCCAACGGGTCCAGATCACGTCACGTGAACCCGAACACGTCGAAGGGGCCACCCTTAGTGGGGGCTTTGAAAACGATGCCCCGGAAGAAAGCCATCACACAGCCCCCACAAACCTCCAGACCAAACCAGAGAGAGAATAACAAATTAACTGTCCAGCCGAGAAAAAAGGCAGCGACGAGACAGACACACTTACTAATGCGACCAACGCAAGTCCCCGAGCCAGGGCAGGACCCACTGGGTACACAGAGCGGGGAAAAAACAGGCGAAGCAGAACCAGAGGCAGAACGTGCAGGGGCAACGAATGAGTGATTAAAATGAGCCAAAGACGCTGCATAAAGAGACCAAGCATAAGGAATTTGTCCACAGAGGAGCGACAGGTCCAAGAGACCAATCCACATTCAGACTAACCAGCAGCTACAACAACGAAGAAAATAAACAGAAGAACCGCCATAATAATAAAGCCAGCATCTAATCAAAGATAGTCAAGAGTCACCTACAGCACCTAAAGAACAAAACAGCAACAAAGAAAATACAAAAAACCACAAATAATTCAGCCAGCATGAGAAACCAGGCCAGACGAGGACCGCCAGCCGTCACAACCACAGAAAAGACCCCACAACCCCTGAAACAATAATCGGACGACGCAGAATAACAGCAGAAAATGAATCAGAAAGGCCCCATGAACAAACCACGAGTCACAAAAACTACAATTCCCAGGGTCCTTAGGGGCGCGACGCCACCATACACGGAAGTAAACAAAACAAGACTCAGCCCAGAAAAACTACACAGAAAAATCCGCACGCTGCTCACCTTAGAAGACCGTCCGACCACGGCAGACGATAGACCCGGACAGCTCCAGATCCGGGCCCACGGACAACCCGAACACCGCGGAAAGCGCACCCCCTGCAGATGCACGCGACCGCGGCGAAACGAACGCGCTGGGCGCCGTTAGCCGCCCGGCAAAAGCCGCTAGCTGCCCGGCGAGATCCGCAAAAAGGAGCAAACGCGGCGAAAACGGAAAACCCACATCAGAAACGGGGATCATCCATCCAAAGGACGGGGGGAATACAGCAAGACGTCGAAGAAAAGGAGATCCGCCGGATCCGCGAGCACGGGGAACGGCGAAGAATGAGCGCTGAAGGTAAGAAAGAGAATGAACGCCTGCGCACCTGGGCTTAAATAGGACGCTGAGCAGGTGAGTTAATTGACTGAACCGCCCTAGGGTATTAGCTAAGAAACACTGCTACGAGTATCTGCCCGAAACTCGATTGACAATCGTCATAACATGTGACGGTTCTGGGCTGGTCCTGTTGGGTCCAGAGGAACCGAGGGGGGCAGAATTTGTGCCGACCCAGAGTTCTGCAGGTCTTTTCTGTCAACATGAATCTGTTCTAGTCCAGACGGAAAACTTTAGTGTAGCCGGAAGATTTTCCTCTTTTAATGCTGTTTCACATTTATTTTAAGTTCTATTTACTGGTTTTATTTTATTATTTTTTCCTGTTTCTGTACAAATTATGCAATAATTGTAACATAAAACACATAAAGCTGCCCAGTTCTAACAGCATTTAAAGTGACTATATCCTGCTTTTCTTAATCCTTTTTTGATGAAACTATTAATGAAACCAGAGGTGTTTTCACAGCTTATATTAATACCTGGAAGTAAGACGACGCCATCTCTGAGGCTCCGCCTTTCACTCCGCCCATTACATGATGTCATCCTAAAGCCGGCCTCAGCAGCGTCTCTTTCACCCAAAAACATCTGAACTTTTGCAAAGATGGATGTTCATATTGTTCATATAAAAAGAAAACCTATAGCTCTATGGAGAAAGTGGGCGTGTCTGTTAGCCTGGGGGCGGGGCTCATTCCTTAGCATCTGAAAGCCTATTGATGCAAATATGCATCAAACCATTTTGGCTCCAAAATGACCTCCATGTAGAATCTACATCAAAGCACAAAGCTTTTGTTCATAGCTGGAAAACCGTCAGCCGGCAGGAAATAAACAGCAGAATATAAAGTTCTAAGCTGCATCAGCATCATTCCATATGTGCCTCAGTGGATTTGGAATAAACCTTCAAACAGTTCATTCATAACTGAAATATGACATAGACTGCAGAAAAACACAAACTAAACATGCATGTGGGATGTGCAGGAAAAGGAGTTTTGATGGAGAGAGGAGGGCAGAGAAAGGTCCTCCTCAGGAAATCCTTCATGGGTTCATCTGGAGCAGAAACCACAAACGGCAACAAAGGAGGCCAAGGCTGCACCATTTGAGTAAAGTCACAATATTAGTGACCAATGTAGCCATGAGGATTTCACTTGTGATATACGAACAAATAGCAAAACAGCTAAATACATCATTTCTATTTCACTGCAACACTTTAATTTAAATAAGAGTCAACCATCGTCTACATGGGAGGAGAACCTCTAACACAAAACGGCTCCATCTGATTGGTCAAATGCATGAGGTTCATTACTAACTGTAAAACAATGACACATCACTGTGAGTTGTATTCTCGAGTGAGATGGCCTGCCCTGGCCATACGGAGGAGGATTCATTGGTACACTTTCATTTATAAGGCACTGCTTGGACTATTGCCGACCTACATCTCTTCCTTACTGTCACAGAGTAGCGTTGATTCTTATTCTCTTTGCTCACGTGATCATGTGTTGCTCTCTGTACCATTTGCTCGCACTGAACTGGGCAAAAAGGCTTTTTTCCATTCTGCACCTTATGCATGGAACATGTTGCAGAAGGATTGGAAGTTGACAGAGTTGATTTCCTTGAATGCTTTTAAAGTTAAACTGAGAGGTCTCGAGGCTGACTCCTTAACATGCACTTGTTTTTTATAATCGGTTTGTTACTTCCTGTTGTTTTGCTCTTTGTAATTATGTAACTGTATTTTAGTCGCTGCTGCCGCTTGGCCAGGACTCCCTTGAAAAAGAGGTTTTTAATCTCAACGGGACTTTCCTGGTTAAATAAATAAAATAAAAAATGCATAAATGGATTTATTGGATTTGTTAAACATTTTAAGCTGCCATAAGGTTGTTTTAGCACATTTAAGGTAACCATTTATTGCGATTGTCACCATCTTTTGTGATATGTGTATCGCACAGCTGGATATCTGGATGACGTTTCTGCAGGCCCAAAAAAATAAAAATAAAAGGGGGACTTCCAGAAAATGGAGGGTTTTCTTCTCATTTTTGGCAGAGGAATCATTGAGGTTTCCTAAATCTGGTCATCCAATCGTTTTTCCGGCTTCATGGCGATGCTCCGCCTCCAATGCTCCGCCTCCGATGCTCGGTAGGTCATCAGCTCTCCGGGACCTGAGACTGATGGATGCTCCCAAGTCTCACTCTGGCATCCATTGACTTTGGTTTTGGAGATGCAACCTCCTCCTTTATTCAATCTCTGGCCCCTGAAGCAAAACTAATCCCAACTAAACTCCCAGGATTCCTCCCATCTCCACTCCTCTTCCTCCTCCTCCTCCTCCCCCCATGCTCTGTCATTCCTGAAGTGGCACTAATCCCCCCCCCACTTCTCTCTTCTTCATCTCCCCTTTCCTCCCGTTGGTGTTTTTATGATCTGTCTCTACCAGACCAAAACTAATCTCCCTCCTCTTCAGCACCCCCCCCTCATGTTCCCACTCAGGATCCCTCTCTCCTCCTCCTGACTCCACCTCAGACCATAAACGTCCCTGCGTCTCCTCCTGCAGCTCTTTGAACTTCTATTGACATCTAAGCTGTGGGAGAAAACTGGAGGATGTTCTGCTCCTCCTGCAAACATCAAACACAGATCGACCCCATCTGGACCTTTGTGTCCGGGAGCAGCACTGGAAGGAGGAAGGTGATCCTCCTCATAGTCTTCCTCCACCTTTCAGACAGCAGCTGGAGGGTTTCCTCCAACCGTTTCTGCAGCCTGTCTGGATTCAGACGTTTCTGGACGTCTTCATGAAAACCGACATGTACACAGCAGACGGCAAATCTCACAAGCACTCCCGAGTTTGCAGTTCAAAAGCTCCGTAATTCCAGCTAAATGTCAGAGTCCGTGCGGGCGGAGTGGACTCTGGAGGAGCGTGGAGCTGTCAGCTTGCCTTTCCAGCGCTGCTCCAAACGCGTGGATCTGCCTCCGCTGCATAATTACAGAGTTATCAGAGCCTTTTGCAGGTCCTCAGCTGCTGACAGCATATGAAAGGACCCCAATTAAGCAATTATCTTTAAAGGTGGAGACTAATTCAGTCATTTAGAAGCTCTGAGGAGGAGAACACGGCGGCTGACAGCTCCTTCAGGAGGAGGAGAGGTTAAAGCACCGCGGCTCAGAGGAGATGGAGTCATGAGAAAAGCTGCAGGACCCAAATGTCAGACTGACCAGAGGATTCAGTTTGTGTGTTGTGCTGCTGTACACACACACACACACACACACATCCAGGGTTCAGGTTCGGTGACTAAAGCGTCAGGCGCTTTCACACTGAGCGGTTTGGTGTGAAGCTCCTCTGAAGCAGCAGGACGAGGACATTCTCTTTCCTTCTCGTTTGAAATGACGACGCAGCTTTAGAAAGAGCGCGACCTTTCAGTGTAAAAGCTGAAGGACACGTCTGACCAGAATTCTCTCTAGAGAAAACACTTTAACACCACAGCAAGACGACAAACCTGTTCATGTTTCAAAGGAGGTTTTTTCATTTCCTCCATTAACACTGTAGCTGGGCTGCTGTCAGCGCTCCGATTCAAGACCTTCAACCGAATCCTGGAGCCCTGCTGGAATTTTCCATTTCTGCTTAATCAAGCACAATGGGACGTTTCTAATGGAGGTTTGTTTTACATTCACTGGTTGAAGCTCAGATCTGCATTTGTGAACCTAACCTGGTTTATTCTGGAAGGGGGGGGGTCTTTTTCCTCCACTGTAACATGATTTGGGTGTTTTTCACTGAGCAGAATGTGAGAAACTAAAACCACGACTGTTTCTCTCACCAACATAAACAGGATTTAAAAAGACAACGTGGTCTGATGTTACTGATCAATATCTTGTTTGATCCGTTTTTTTCTTTCAGTGTTTTCTACAAATAAAAGATTTATTTAAAAGATTTTTTCATATAAAAGACATTCTGTTTTAGTTTGTGAAAACTTTGTGCACATTTTCACAAACTTTATTCTAAAAAACCTCTGAAGTTTCTTATAAGTCACTTTAGTGATATTTGAGGCCAAAACTTGATCCATTTATGATTAACACAACTGATCAGTTTATGATTAATAATAATAATAATGGATTGGATTTTTCTGTGCTTTTCCAGATGCTCAAAGTTCTTACATTGTGTCCATTATTCATTCAGTCCTCATTCATTCTTGGTGATGGTAGCTACTGATGTAGCCACAGCTGCCCTGGGGCAGACTGACAGAGGCGTGGCTGCCATTTCGCGCCTACGGCCCCTCTGACCATCACCGGGATCATTCATGCACATTCACACACCAGTGGAGCCACACTGGAGGCAAGGAGGGTGAAGTGTCTTGACCAAGGACACAACGACATTTTGGCTGGTGGGAGCAGGGAATCGAACCGCCAATCCTTCGATCATTGGACGACCCACTCAACCACCTGAGCCACTGTCACCCCAATTAACACAACTGATCAGTTTATGAATGCATAGCTGACTCTTCCATGTTGCATTCTTTGCTTTTTTAAAGGAAATGTATAGTTTGCTGCAGACATTGTTAATCCATTTTATGCGTGGTTAGTTCTTTTTTTTTATTAAAAAGTTTAACTTTAATCTCCAAACCTACACAAAAGCATAAAGTGGAGTTAAAACCTAGAAAACAGTGTCAAGTCCCAGTCCAATTATCTTTTGATCGGTTTCCAAAGAGTTCCAAGTGGTCTTTTCATGATGATGATGATGTTTTTAGACATATTCCAAATATCTGTGTTGTTTTCTAGGACATAGCTCCTCCAGAGCGGCAGAAACGGCGTGTCTCCATCACCAGAAACAGAACGTGGGAAGAACTCCAAAAACATCCTTTTCAGCAGACTGAAGCCCAGCGGTGCTGCTTCACCCATCAGCCCCAGTGGCTCCTCAGTGAGCATGTCAGGGTTTGTGTTACTGGGCAGCTTTATGTGGAAATGGTTGGCTGTCCACGGCTCTCCACGTTGTGTGCGTGAAGGTTCAAACCTGCCCACATGGTGGGAGGTTTGCTCCCGGATGCTCTTCGTGTCGATCATCAGTGTCCTGCCTGCACAGCAGTTTGTATCCAAAGTGTCTGAAGCCGTCAGTGTTTCCAGTTCCAGAGTAAATTCACTTTCATGTTCTGCTTGAGCCAAACTGGAGGAGCAGGAGTACTAAAATTAGCAGGAGTACTTTGGCCCCTCCTTGAAATAATCAGCCCTGAGCAGCAGACGGATCATTCGTCCTGATTAGTCACTATGGTTCCCGTCACACTCACATGTGTTTGGATTTACAGCAGAGGCCTGAAGATGGAAAATGGCTTGCATATTGGCCATCTATCACGCAACAAGGTCCTTCAGTCACAACAGCAAAGAAGAGGATTCGGTGACATCGTTGGTTCAGTCGGTAAACACAGCTCCGGTTTGACACCATGTTTGTACTGAAGGAGCCTCAGGAGCGGCGCATAAGTCACCCGCGGCGCCACAGTCCACAGTGATAAATCTGCAGCTCCAGGGCAATTCATAACATGTGAGTGGTGAGGTCATTTAACCATTTCCATTGATTACTGTCATTTTGAGAGCGTGTTACTGTCAAGGGGCCTGGATGGAGAGGCTACTTTGGACCGACACGCTGATCAATAGTGCAGTCTTCAGGTCCAGACAGCTTCTCACCCATCGAGGCCGTGTGGAAGTCCTCCTCAGACGGATCAATGAGCCACGCATGCACACAGGTATGCCATTTGCTCCCAACAGGTGCCGTTTAATCAGCCTCATTTGTACCGGGGAGTCAGTGAATCACCTCTGATTGGATCGCTTTGTTCTACAGACCGAGGGCTCCACTGCGTCCTGCCTGTACCTGAATTACATGACTGTTAAAAACCCCTGAAGGATCCGCCACGCTGGAAAATCAAGACAAAGTGCTTATTGGATGTGAGAATTGATTTATGGCCCACTTTCCCCATGAACGTCGCTATTTAAGGCGGGCTGCAGGGAGGAGTCCTAACGTCAGGTTGGATGGAACCTGCAGGAACCAGGAGGTGCTGAGCCGCCGTGGCGTTCCTTCAAAGTGCAGCATTTTCAGGACAGGAGGCCTGACCCCTGCTGCTCTTATTGACAGACGTTAGCGATTTTTCTGTTGTAAGACTCGCTTCACCGCCGGCAAGCCCAACCAGTCGGAGCCCTCGCTGCCAATGTCCTTCCACTTTCCAATAGTCCGATTCATAGCGGAGCTCTTGTACAAACTCGGCACTGTTCCAATGAGTGCAGCCTGCGAGGGTCAATCAATGCCAGCGGCTGCTGTTGTTCCCTCCACCCAACATCTCCACGCCTCTGGAGCTGCTCCTCAGCCTGGATCGATGCCTGACCGGCTGACTCCATTAGACGACCTTTTTAAAGAGCCGCGGTGATGGGGGGGGGGGGGGGCTGGGGGGGGTGTGTGTGTGTGACTTAGTGCTCTCCCTCCTGAAGGAAGGTTAAGCTGCACTTAAGTGGATGAAGTCACTGAAAAACTCTGTTTTTTTTTTCAGTTCCTTTGTTTTTCAAACTAAGAAGACCGACCGACAGTAGCTGGGATAGGCTCCAGCAACTCTGTAACCTCAGGATTAAGCAGTTTTGGATGGATGGATGGATGTAGGATGGATGAACGGATGGTTGTGGGACAGATTCATGATCAATAAATTCTACTCAGGTCAGTTCATCAGTAAAGCTCTTGGTGACATGAGGCCGTTTTATTAATGATGACCACTATAACCCACTTCAGTCCAAGGTTCAACCAGATTATTGTAATTGTTGGCTAATGAATTATATAGGTGACCAACTGGGTTGTTGGTGTGAAAGAAGAAGAGGACGCCTCCAGCACAACTGGACCCGGTCAGAACCAACATCTGCTGTGAGCGACTGAGGTCTGACAGAAAACTGGAACCAGCAGACAGCAGATGAACAAACACAAACTGGAACATCAGCCATGAAGCAGAGAAAGACGGGCAGGAAGCAGACTTCAGGTTCTAGTCTCAGCACAAACCCAGAACCTGGAGGTCCAGCTCCACACCCACTAATACAGGTGGACAGGTTGCAACAGCTCAGACAGAAGCTCAGAAAAACCTGCAGCCCGGTCCCGGTTCTGTTCCGGTTCCAGTGAACTACACACGACTAAAACTATTTAGTTTGATGGTCCAAAGCCCAGAAACTGCTGAGAAGTTTGAAGTTTGACTTCAGCTCTAATTTAATAGAAAACATTTCTTAAAATCACCACTTTTTTTTAAAGGAATCCTTCATTTTTGCCTAATTTAGACACAAACTGACAGTTGAGGAAATGTTTTTCTGGAGGTGCATCACATCTGTAGACTTTGGAAATTTTCCTGCAGCATTAGAATAGAAAAGCGCTTCAGCTTTCATCTGTGTTTAAGCTCCGCCCCTTTGTGCTTCAGCCAATTTGAGCTGGCTTTAATTACCAGGCTCTCCTTCACTCATCCGGCACACAAAGACTGGCAGAGGCACAACAAAAGCAGAGTTTCTGCCTTCTTGGCCGTCGCTTCTCTTCACTGCATTTTAATTCAGCATTTGAAAACACAGAAATCCAGTTTTTGCTTGAAAATCAAGCTGATTTTTGTTTTTAGGCTCATGTGTTGGCTGCTGCATAAATGGATCGGTTCTGTTCGGTCCAATACATGTTTGAGCATTTCAAGATGATTTCATTTGTCGGTCTGAAGAAAATCCCTGAATGGTCTCAACTGCTTTCCAGGATTCATTTCTTCAACTTGTTGCTTTGCAAACATCTGATGAAACAGAACATATGGACATATTAGGAATGTGGGCGTGGTTAACCAGGGAAATCCAAAAACTCACTGCAGGTTGTTTTAGAAATGACTGCCCTGTTCATTACCCCCCCAACCAAACACATTAAATGGTTACTATGGAGATGAAACTAACAAAGAGCCGACCATTTTGTCACGTGCAGCTCTGACCAGGGTAGGGGGGGGCGGTATGGGGTGGGAGCGGGTAGCCCCTGGCTTTCCTTTATTTTGTAAAGAAGGACGCACTGACCTGAGATCACTTGTTGTATTCGTGCTAATGACTAGTAAAGTTTCTAAAAATCTGGACGGCAAAGCGAATGACATCACGGAGCAGAACAGCGGGTTTCCTCTCCGTGATGTCATCGTGTTCAGACAGAAAAAATCAACAAGTAAAGAACTCAACGTGTGGTTCTGAGGCATCCTGGGAGATCCTCGTCTACAGTTCATCTTCATTGGATCAGAGCTTTCAGAGCTTTGACCGTTTTTGTAAATGACAACATCACCCTTTGACGTTAAACGTGACGGCGGCGTCCGTCTGTCTGTCTCAGAACCGGGACAGGCCCCCCTCTGCTCTCCAGACCTGCTTATTGCCGCTCCACATACGTGCCACGAATAACATGTTCATACTAAAAAAATGTTCATGAGGCGAGAACAAAACCACAATGGGGTTTGAGCGTTTTTGACCAAAATGTGACGGAAAAAACAAAAGCAGAGCCCAGACATGGATCTGAGGAATCTGCCTCTGACGGGATTCACAAACCCAGACGAGACCGACGGGAAGGAAGGACTTAAAAAGGAGGGACTATTGGACTCCAACTAAGAGAGTGTGTTCTTTTACCAGAGGATTCCAGTTAAATTGGAAAGAATCCAATCATCTTCAGGAAATCTGCAGCCGGAAAGGCCTTCAGGAAAAGGTCATCAGCCTGATGAATCAGGAGCACCTTTCAGATTCCCCACAGGAGGCAGTTTTCTGCTCATCCCCACACTTTTCTTTCCCCCCACCTTAAAGTGTCAAGCGTCTCCCCGCCACACACATCTGCATCTCCAGGATGAGCTAGGATGGAACTGCTGACCAATCACAGCGCGGTGATTACCTCGCCAACATTTTGCAGAAATGGCCAGAAAATCTCCCAGTGATTCACAAATCATTATTGCCCCAAAATGCCTTGCAGAGTGCACTTACTACCCATGGTGCTTTGCTGTCTTTGCACCCACCGTCTGCCTGCATGCATCTGGAGCACAAAACACACACACCCCCCCATTGTGACTAAAACAACATGCATGCGGTATCTGGTATGAACCTTAAGGGGAAAAAGCCACAAAGAAAATGATCATCCAGTTGGGCCAAATGAGAAGAAAAAAAGAAAAAAGTGCACTAAAGTCCACTAAAATGACCTTTCCTGCTCTTCCTGTCCTGCACTGCCCCCTACAGTTCCACAGGTAGAACAGCAGGTCACTCCTTTCAAAATAAAACAGTTCAGTTACATTTCAAAGGTTTGGTGGCGTGGTCCCTAAACAACGGGACGAGAAATTATAGTTTCTCATGAAAACTATTAAAAGCAAAGTTCAGAGTTTTTTTACGAATTTATTTTAAATAAAATATCTGGAAAAAGGTATTAAAACAACACACAGGATTTAGAAAATCCTTAAAATACGACGTTCAGCATAACTGGATTAAAAGTTGAAGGTAAATGTAAAGAACAGAACATGAAAAGCAACAACCTTCCAAACAACGGCTGAAAACTAACCAGTCCTGCAGACATTAGTTATTGTTGTTTTTCTGTGACTTTCTTGGAATTTTTTTAGACTTGCTTTTTATTGTAATAACCTTTGTAAATATTTTACCTCTAATATTGTGCTATTTATTGTGTTGTAAATGTAATTGTTGAACTTTTTATCCTGCCCTAGGACAACGGATGACATGTAGCTCCTGTGCTAAAAACTCTGGCATATTTATGTTAAAGCAGCTGCTGAAACATTGTTTAATATGCACTGTCCTAATTCAAATAAATAAATAAAATAAAAATGTGTGGTTTGGGACAGAAAAAAAAAGAGGCTTAAAACAAAGAAGGGACAAAAGCAGTTCCTTCACCAAAAGAGATTAGATTCATTCTCTATGTTCTGAAAACTTGAGGTTTAAAAATGGAACAGATGAGATTCAAAGTGAATACATTTGAAAAATTCTTTTTAATTTTTTTTTACATTTTGATTTTTCTGAATTGTGAAGTTCAAGGGAGACTGTATACAGACTACTGGACCGGTGAAAATGAAACCAAGCACGGCTAGTGGACTCTGTTCCACGGAGGCCGTTCAGACACGGTGTGGCCGCGTCCAATCCAGATTCAAAACAAATCTGCACGAATCCAAATCTGAGTTAAAACTTGACATTTATTTAAAGAAAGAGCAACATTTGATAAATACCAAGCTGGTAGTCAGCAACTGAAAAGATTCATGACAGGAAGCCCAAACCAAGATGTTTTCACGGAATCCAGATCCAAACTGGTTTTGAATTTGTCGCAGATGTTTGAGGGGGACATGAAAATATTTTTTTAAACTACAACTGACATTGTAATTTAAATCAAGCAGCAACATGTCGCTTCAAACCACAAATTTACAAAGTGGAAACTACATTTAGGGTCCTACGAGTCTGCAGGATGCTCCCAAAACAAAAAGAAAAGTTTCACTGGATGATGAGCCGGAACATCCCAGCAGGTCCAGCGAGCTACACAAGCAGGGTTAGAAAGAAGGCCCAAGGTTTCAGGCAGTGTGTCTAAAGAAGCGGCTCTTTGTTTGGTTTTTTCCTCCCTTCTTCTCATCTGGACACAGGTTTTCACATCCACTGTTCGTAAAGGTAATAGTTCATCTCCTGGTCCAGCTCCATCAAACCAAGTTACTGACCACAACAGCCTGGGGGTCTGACGGCAGCTGGGGCGGCGTTGAGCGTAGAGCTGGAGGCCTGATCTCTGCAGGACCCAGAAAATATCCTTTATGACTTCTGGCTCGGCAGGGGACGTCTGAACAGCAGGATGTGTGGCTCTGGAGGGGGGAAACGTGAGGAAGAGGAGGTCACCCTTTGCTCGGTCGACCCGTTTTCACCACAGACTTAGCAATGACCATAAAGGGTTCTTCATCCGTCTCAGTTTCTCTGGATTAACAGGCGAGCATCTGCTGGGGAGGTTAGAGCTTCGTCGGATGAATAAAGACTAAAAGTGGATGATGTTATAAGAAAAGGTTTTTTAAAACCATAAAGGTTAAGTTATAAGAAATATAAAACATTACACGTCTATTGATCAGTTAGCATGGAAGCAAACTAAAGAAAATCAAGCCTAAAGTCGGAGACGTATTCAGACATCCCAGTTTATTGATCCCGTTTCCTTTTTGACGACATTACAGGAACTTTTCATCCCACAAAGGAAAAGCAAGCCAGCGTACAGAGAGAAAGCAATATATAATATTTAGGTTATAACCAGCATTACCTGGTTGGTGAATCATGTAATGCACCCATCCTTGACTCTGCTGGACGCCCAGGTTCCTCCACTCCGTCTCTGACATCAAATGGGTCTTAGGAACCCGCTTCGCGATCTCTTTGGGCAGCACTACATGTCTGTGGAAGAGGATAAAATAACGTTTGTTTAAACAAGTGGATCTTGGATTTGACCATCATGTTCTACAAACTTTCTATGTTGTTTTAGCAAGGAACGAGTGATTAACGTCACAAAAAGGACCTGTCAGTCAGTGTCAACCACATATGATGATGCACAGAAATCCGCGTCAGCTACCTGTACTCGTATTTGTCGTCGTCATATTTATCAGAGTAGTATATTTGTTTGTGAGACATCTTGGAAGCCCGAAGAAACACAACTGTGGAGAAAGAGACAAACATGCGGTTGGAATAAAAACAGCTAACGAGTTTAGCTAAAGTTAGCAAGCTAGCTAACGCTCTCCGACAAGACTCCCAAAAAGTTAGAACACGCTTCCAACTACGACACAGAATGTGTTTACTCGATTACCTTTATAAGGCGGAGTATATTAAGCAGTATAAGAAAGTATAAAGGTATTCCAGGGTTTCCACAACAACGAACTACTTCCTTTTCCTATATTTCCCTCCGAATGCGTGAAAAACCGCCGTCTGATCATTCAAATAGGCCAGCCTTCATCCCATTGGCCAATCCGGCGGAAGCTGGGGCATGACATCACTTTGCGGATATGACGTAGTGTGTATGACTTTCTAATTTGTCAATGTCTGAAAACGATAATGATAATAATAATAATAATAATAATAATAATAATAATAATAATAATAATAGCAGTAGTAATAATGTCTTTAAAATACTAAATTGACTACTGCTAAAAATTACAAATAATTATTATACAAGTAATATAATGTCATCATTCCTTCATCAAAACTAATACTTTACAATTCACAAAAGAGTTAAAAGTGGTCAAATAAGAACAAAAATGAATGAATATATCTAAAAAAAAAAAAACACCTTTTTGTTAGAATCACATTCAAAAACCTTTCAAAAATCATTGGCCAAAGTACATTTTAACCTTTTGGTTCTGCCCTTTTATGAGAAAATTGAAAATTGCTTCATTTATTTGCTTATTGTTAATTTGTTCCAAGTAAATTTGGATTCTTTTATGTTAAATGTTTGCCTTTAGGGTGTGTATCTTCCTATGACATGGTTCAAACACATCTCCATACGTGCTCCATGAGTTTAAAACATCAAAGATTTAACCAGCTTTGTGGCGTTGCGACAAAGTTCACTTTTATTTTTAATTATTTTACTAAAATGTAAACATTACAGGTAAATTAATGATTTGGCATTTATCATCTATAAAACTAAATGTCTAAAGGACTGAAGAGCTTTAAACAGTCAAAGCTGCCATCTTGGGCTTTTAGACTGTCTTGTCCGTTGTGGTTTTATGTAAAAGCCTGTCATTACTTTACTAAGGCATGTTCACAGTGCCGTGAAAAAAGGGTTTTGAATTACTAAGTGAACACTGTGGTTCACCTTCTGCCAATTAGACTTGGTAAGCAAAAGCGTTTGATTGGACGTGTTTGTTTGCGTCTCACAGACAGTAGAGACACAACAGGAAGACAAAGGGACTGATGATTGACTTCTGGGTCAATGTGATACCTTTGTACCCAACGGTCTTGTTAGTTTCTGTTGTTTATAACCGATACTGTTGCTACTCTTAGTATTGATTTGTTTAAATGTGTATCTTATCGCCTAGATGCCGACCTGCTATTCAAATTCAATTTTCAGGTGTCTACAAGACAAAAGGGATTGTCTAACTTGTTTGTTTCTACATAATAACCTGAAACCAGCGTGATTTCAGTAACTGTGGACAGAAAAGTGAGGTTCAATTCTCCCTCATGTGAGCTTTCTTCTGTCACATTCTAGTAGAAATCTCCTAAAACCCGGCTGTGGCGTTCGCAAACATTCATGAGTTGGTTCATATTGGGGCAACATTTTGGTTGTTTTGTTCTAAATGACCCCGTGACCCTGAATGGGAGTGAGGGGTGGATGGAATTACAGTGAGGGGGGGTCTGACTCACACAGAGGACTTCTGTATGTTGAGTTCTCCCTAAAAAGCTTTAAGCTTTATTACAGTTCAGGAAAATGCTGATAAAGACAACGTTCTACTTCAATATTACAGTTCAATAAAAGGCGGAGCAGTGCTTTTTTCTCGTGGAAAAGCGTGTTTTCTTCTTCTTTTCTCTGACTGATGCTGTCATTTTCTGCCCCTGTGACTTTCAGATGATTGACATGATGACAGAAGTGTCTGCAGGGGAGAAATCGGAGTGGAGGGGTTCTCCACGGGGGCAAGTCCCACAGTCAAATATAGTTCTGCAGACGTGTCAGTGCCGGGCTGGGCCGGGACCCGCTCCCACCCGCGTATATATACATGCGGAGGGAAGGCAGGGCCCCCACGCCACGGCGCGCGCCTTCATCCAAACCCACCCAGGCGACAGAAGCAGCAGAAGAAGAAGCTCGGCCTTCACCTGCCGTTGTCACCTGGATGCGTCAATCACGCTGGCCTGCATGTCGTTCTCCGTGACACCACGTGTCCCTCTGATTGGCCCATCTGTGGCTTAGGGGCGGGCCTTCCCAGGCGTTTGCTGAAATCCCATTGGAGGACAGGATTCAAGCTTGATGTGACGCAGCTTGGAATTCCCAAAGTTTTCGAGTTCTCTGGAGGAGAAATCTGTTCTTGTTTGGCAGAAAAGGCCCAGGAACAGGTTCTGCAGAGCTCTGGTCCGCGGGAGCAGGTAGGACCGGGACGGCCCGGGTTGACAGCGCCGCTCCGGGCTCGGAGGAGGCGGGGGGGATTAGCGCGAGTTTCTGAGGCGCGGGGCTGAGCGGGGACACGGAAGTGCGGGATTGGGAGTTTCGGGCTCCTTTGTTTATCTCCGGGAGTGAAGGTTCGGACCGGTGCAGCAGGTTCTCCAGGGAACCCCGGTGGGCAGGTGAGGATGGCGTGCTGGCTGCGCGCTCTCGATCAGCGCGTTCTCGCCCGGCCGCTAACGGTTTATTGAATGAATGGATCATGAGACAGAATGATCGATTGCAGATTTATTGTATGGAGTCCAGATGTCTGCACTGTTCCGCTGCGCAGCAGCATCATCCATGTTGCGTAACGACCACCGGCCGCTTATCCGCGCTGCGCAGAGCGGCTTAGCGACGGTTACGTAACTGCTTAGAACCCCGCGCACGCTCCGCCGTCCGCTCCCGTCGCGTCTGGAGCAGCAAACGCAAGAACTTCACCGTGAAGTCCCACAAGGCATCTCGGCTCTGGCATGTTACCCTGAAGGCTGCTGTTGTCATGCGCAGAACATCCGAAAAGCCAACCAGCCTCCTGCGGTACCGAGCCTGGCCTGAAGGGGGCGATGTCGGACAGCAGCAACAGCACCGGCAGCAGCGGCTCCTCGACCAACAGCTGGACCCTCCTCTCTCCTGAGGTGAGCATGGGCGGAGTCGCGGTGACGTCATCGCAGGTTCACGGCAGTACTACTTTAAAAATGCTCTTAAAGCACAGGTAAAGCTCTCGCGCTCTATGTTTTAGGAGGATTCGAACCATCGCTGCATGTGAAGCAAATGTTATTTACACAGTGGAAAACTTCAACCATCATGTTATGTCACAGATGATGTCATTTCCTTGAGTCTGCGATTATAAAATGAAAGCCTATATTAAAAAAGGCGATAATTCTGTAGACTGTTAATTACTGTCAGGATGATTGAGGAACAATTAGAAAATAAACATTTTACAACAAAACATAAAAAACAGTTCATGTCTCCATGGAGACGAAACGCCACGAGGGTAAAGAAATCACCCTATGGGTCATTTTTGACCCATGAACTAGAAAAACAGTTGAACACCAGAAAGGAGTTCAAAGGACACACACACACACACTGATCCAGATATACACACACACACTCTAATCTATATACACACACGTACACACCAAACACACAAAGTCTGGGCAACATTTTGTTGTTTTGCGTTATGACAAAAGGGTTTTTATGAAGAAAATGAAAAAAGAAGCAAATTCCAGATTGAGAATTTTTTTTGGGTAAATGGCGTATACTTATATAGCGCGTTCTACCCTCTTTGAAGGCCCAAAGCGCTGTACAGTCACAGTCCCATTCACCCAGTCACACACACATTCACACACTGATGGTGGCTCCGCTGCCGACCACTGGGGTTCAGTGGGGTTCAGTGTCTTGCCCAAGGACACTTCGACACATAGGCGTGCAAGGCGGGAATCGAACCTGTACTCTTACGATCATGAGTCGACCGCCCTACCGCTGCACCACAGCCGCCCCCCAGTGTTTTCCAGTTTTCAGTTGATTTAATTCAGAAGTAATTAGTCTAAATTATATCAATAAGAACCTTAACGGGATTTTGTGTTGTGTAACAGAAAATGTGATTTTAAAAAAAATTTCACATGTTTCAACAATAGATTTTACATTTGAAAACTCAGTGAAGTTGCTTCCTTTTGGGGGCTGTGGTGGAGTGGTTCTGTTTTGAGCAGATGGAATCTTTAGAACACAACGGGGCATTCTGACACCACACATCTTATTGTGAAAAACCTCTCTGGAGCAGTCAGAGGTGTGTCTGCTGCCGTGTCACGCCACACTGTGAGCGTCCGGCACGCTAAAAGGACCACAGCTGTCCAATTCCCCGCATTCTTCTGTGATTCCGGATGTCATTCACGCCGCCAGCGGCTTCTGATGTCACGTCTCTGCTATGCGGCGCTGCTCTGGATTGCTGGCAGACCAGTTTGAACTTCCTGAATGACTGTCTTCCGTGTGTTTTCTAACACGCGTTTGGGTCTTTGAAGTGGTCACATCTTCTGCAACAGATTTGTCCTTTAAGGGTCGGTGTTGGGGTTAACCCCACTGCTTTCTTTTCCAAATGGCGTGTCTGCTGTCACATGTGGATGTAGCTTCTACACGCGTGTACTGATGGTAGTTTTCACCAAAGTTACGGGGTCAAACCAGATCAACTAAGAATGAAGGAAATGGAGAACATCATCACTGCTATTGACTGTAAATGAGAACTGGACTGACAGACTCCTCCCCCTTGGCGTTCCACACAGGAAGTGGTTTCAAGAAGCCAAAATTCCACAAACGTCTACAGAGAAATAAACAGCTGTTCTTCAGTCGTTCTATTGGTCAGAAGACCCGTTCTGGATCTGAAACCTTTTTTTAACATCCTCTTTTTTTTTCTGTAGTTCCAGTTATAAACGGACCAATCGGATGCCTCAGTGAAAGTAGGCGGTGCCTGCTGGCCCCCACGTCCAACGTTCAAAACATTTGACAGATTTCATGTAGCCCGCTTTGAAGTGATGGGGGTGTGGCCTTTCAACAAGCTCTCTCCTGATTGGAAAGAGTGGTTGCCATAGAAACGTCGACCTGGACCAATCACTGCTTACATCCGGTTCCAAAATGGCGGCGTCCCCACCGTAAAAAATCATGACTTCCCTGACGTCAGTTAGCTGGAGCCGGAACAAACCATTATCTATGGGTGACATCACTCTCGCTCAGTCCAGTCCTTATGTTAGGTCTATGATCACCACTGCACGCCGCGTCAGAGGAAGGGCGACGCGGCGGCGCCAACAACTGACGCTGCTGTCACCATCATCTTTATTTATAAAGGTGATGGAAAGCGCTGCACATGAAAAGCTTCACTTAAAGCATAAGTGAGTCAAAACACAATGAAAACCTGAAGGGAAAAAGTTGGTTTTTCAAAATAAAAGATGAAAATACAAAGTTGCCCTTAAGAAACTTTCCTATTAAATGTGTGGTTAGTTATTTTGAGATGAACTGAAAAGGATCAAACCAAACAGATGTGACTTTTGTACATCTGTGTCTGCTTGGATCGCCGTTTCCAAACTTTCTGTTGATGTCTTCACACAGGAGGCCGCCATTGAGAATGTGGGGCCCGTGGATGACGGCACGGAGAGCCTGGGCGACGCCCCCAGTCTCTCTGAGGAAGTAGCAGGTATTTATCCACACAGGCTGATTTTGAGGCCTGTACCGACCGTCCAGACCCCACTCTGACCCCGCCTCTTCCTGTAGGAGCGGCGGCTGAGTTCAAACCGGCTGACATCGCCGTGGAAACAGTGCTTTCTGAGGAAGGTCATCAGGTAGGTGCAGCGTGACGGTTCGGTCAGACGTGTGCTCTGGCCCTGCAGGGCTGTGAGAACCAGAACAGAGACCTCTCAGCCCCAACCGGGACAGTCATTCATGCATGTGGCGTTCAAGGACAGACGGAACTCCAGAGGAATGCTGTCTGAGCTGCTGAGGGAAAGCCATTAACCACACCCACGTCAAATGTTCAGCCAATCACACGATAGACTCGACATGACGGAGAGGAAAAGACGTTTTCCTGTTTTCTGAGTAGAACCCAGTTCTGCAAACACATCATACTAAAATGTATTTCAACAATTCAGGTTTGTTTTCTCCAAAGAATCCAGAAATGTTTGTCAGCAGACGAGGAAGAAGATGCAGTTCAACCAGAGTGGGCGGAGTAAAAACACCAGAGCTTCACCTGAACCAGTAACTACATTAACTGGTAATCTGTCTGCCGTCACCAGGTGTGTCAAGAGACCTCCCCCGAGTCCAGCGAGGGTCCCATCCCGTCTAGTCCCGCCCGGATGAGCCCTCGCCCCAGCACCCCCCTTGACCCCCCCGACCTGGACTTGGAGAGTCAGCCTCCCATCATTCACGACATCGTAACCACCTCCCCCAGTGACAACGAGCACCTGGGGGGCGTGTCTTTTGTCACCAACATTGATCTGAGCGCTCCCCTCGATGTTCCAGAGGTGGAAGTCTCCTCAGTGGAAACCGAGCAGCCGTCTTTGGCTCCGCCCACAGCGGAACGCTCCGCCTCGGCCGAGGTCGACACATCTGCCGATTCAGGTTCGATTCCCTCAAGTGACGTTGGGGAGACGCCTGACCACACAGCCGAACCTGACCCCCCCACAGAGACTCTCACAGCCACCGGTTCTCAATCCAGCGTCGACGCTGAAAGTGGCGAGATTCCAGAACGAAAAGAGCCGCCGCCGCCGCCGCCCCCACTGACCGAACAGTTGGATGATGAAGGTCCCTCACAGAAGACCAGCGGCTTAGCTGAAGAAGAGGAAGAGGAGGCTGCTGTGAAGCCAGAGATGCAGACTCAGGAGGAGGAAGAGGAGGATGAAGGTAGGGAGCTACTGTAGATGAATTCTGCTTGAGCCGACATCCTTGTATTGATTGATTTGATACCTCGTAAACGCCATAGTCACATGCACCTGTGGGGGGGGGGGTCGATCTGTACCTGTGGGGGGGTCATAGAGGAGCGGTTGTGGGGGCTGCGGGGTGTCTTTCAGTTCCCTTGAGGCTCACATGGCCACCTAAAGGAACGCCATCAAAAACGGAGCGTACCATTGTCGTGCATCTGGTAAATGTATGGGGATACATGTAATGTAATGGGGAAGTATTCGTAAGGCCGAAAGGGACTCAGACTTGGTAGTGAAGTACGGATGGCGTCCATTTTCGTTCACGGAGGCCCCAAACCTCGTTAAACATCACCATGAAGGAGAAATTGTGTCCAGACAGAATTCCAGTGACACCAAAGCTTTGGGAATAGAGCTGTGGGAGAGAAAGTCTGAAGATCTGCTGGTAAAGCGTACGACAGGGCTCCAGACTGAGACCAAATAAATGTGAGGGTGTGCGACTGAATTTTAGATCCAGTCGCACATGTGCTACCAGTAAATCTGCCTCAGCCACCCTCCGTATTTTTATACATTAAACGTGGAAGGGGCACGTCAATGATCAATGAAATGATCAATGAGACGCGAGCGCACACGCACGCAGATAGACACACACACTCGCACACATACTCATGAAACGCGAGCACACACTGGCGTTTCATTGAGTGATGCCCGTCTGTGAGGCGGCCACTGCTGTGAGAAGAATAGGGAACGCCGCTGTAAGTGGCTAAAATGCGTGGAGGGGGAGGGGCCTAATCCAGCGCGTTAACATCTGTGGGAAGGAAACGGAGACAAACATCATCACAACCTGATGTGTGCGTCTGAGCTATGATCAAGTGAACTATTGATTCATTCTTCAGACCTGCGGCTAGTGTACCAGTGCCAGAGTGTACAGCAGGGGTCTCAAACTCGCGGCCCGCAGGCTATTTGCAGCCCCCACCTTGAAATGAAAGTTTAATGTTACTGCAGCCCGCCAGTTTGTATGAATGACATTTTCATTGCCGTGCGCGGAGCTGACAAAGCAACCAATCACAGTGGGGTAAATGACTCTTGGGGGCGGGACATTGACCAGGCTTGAAAGCAGGAGACCTGACTGCCCCCTCCCACGCCGGACCACATGAAGGAGTTCCTTACTTTCCTTTTTAGAACGTGTTTATTCTCTCGTAATTGTCTGCATACATGCAGTCCATGCTGAACTTTTCTCTGGGTCACACAGACCCGGAGGAGGGTTATGGTTATGGTTACGGTTACGCGCGGCGGTATATCAACCAAGCGTGCACGGCTGTTACGGCAGCTCACTGCTCCCGCAGGAGTCGGGTCAGCTGAGGAGAGGAGAGGAGCATGTAGGAGATGTCCCACACCTACATGCGTGACAGCTAACAGGGCTCTAACATTAAACACGAGTGAGAAACGACAAGATTTATTCTGAGACGCACTGAAAACACGCGGGGAAAATGCAATGATAGGCTGGGGGGGGGTTCTGCAGCGAGGCTGAAGGACAACAGGAAGTTGGAGTTATCGTTAACATTCAATTTAGTTTAATGTGCCTCTCCCCCTTAGTGTGATCTGTGTTATTATATATTCTACATTTATCTGAATGTTTTGTAATGTATGTAGCCTTTTTTAATCAATAGGTATTTTAAATTATTTTAATTAATCACTCAACTACAAAAACCATCAGGACACATGTCCCATAATGCATTGTTTTGTAGTCTGTAGGGCAGCTTTCAGTCAGTTCAGAATTAAATTTCCAGCTGTGTTCGCTCAGGTTGGGGCCTTGCTCCGCCCCTTTCTGGTGACATTTTTGTGATGATTGACAGGTGATGTTGGAGCAAAAACATAAATATATGTCTCACGCCAGGTGATCTGTGCAGCGTTGCGTCCACCTGGGTGATCTCAAACACACTTATTGTGCATCTTGGCTGCACATATTTGGTGTCACCAAGATGAATTTCCATCCGTTTTCTTTACTATTTGTTCTGTCATGACAGTGATGGTTCTGTCAGTTTAGCTTGTTGCATCTTCAAAAGAGCAGATTAAAATGTGACACTGAATGTGAAACAGCACATTGTAATTTCTGCATCTATTATTAAAGTATTTATTAGTAATACAGTGGAAATTAGTAGATTTGGTTAGCATGTTGATTTACGGTATGCGCCCCTAAATTTTCTGGTTGTGCCCCTAAAATTTTCAGTTGGGGGCCACTGTGCTCCTAGTGAAAAATGTTAGTCTGGAGCCCTGCCGTACAAGAAGGAGGAGTCCCTCCTGGCTTGTGGAGTGTGAACACCGTGGGCTGACCGTGCGTTCTTGAACAGGAGTTCATGCCCGCCGGGTTTCTAGACTCGACTTCTTGAAAGCGTCACACGTTGGGAGGGGGCCGTCTTACGTGAAGCGTACAGATCCTAAAGTTCATCCCAGACCTTCAGGGTTGTTTGTGGAGCAGCTTCTGCTTTTGGTTTTCTGCTGCTTCTGTTGACGCTGAACCTCTGACATCTCTGCGGATTGATTCGCTGGGAGCGCCCCCCGCCGGGAGCGCCCCGCTGGGAGCGCCGGGGAAGCCCAGGCTTTAAACCACGATGGCATCCAGTCCTCCAAGCAGTCCTCTACAGAGCTGTAACAGTTTGAAAAGCTGCTTCTCATTCCTGAACACTGACAGCTGAGCCTCTGAAGATGATTGACCGGCGTTCCCTTAGGCCTGCTTTAACTGCGGCTCAGGACTCACACACTATGTTGGCGTTTGAAGACGGACTTCCTGCTGGTTTCACGTTTTTCTCGCCTTCCTTCAGAGCCGAGCAGCGGCTTCGACGACGGACTGAGGAGGAGGAACGTGGCCTCCTTCGATGCGGCCAGACCGCGGACTTCAGACGAGGACGACGATGAGGAGGAGGAGGTGGAGTTGAAGTTGCCGGAGAGGGGGGAGGAAAAGCCCTGGTTCTCTGTGAACAAATGCATTGTGGGAGCTCTGGTCCTCCTCTTCTTAGGTTCCCTTTTCCTCTCAGGTGAGTTCTCCTCACATAAAACCTACTTCTGCTTTTCAAACATTCGTTCAAACGGTAAAAGAACGTCGACGACGATCACAAATCCATCACCGTCATTTGCTGATGACCTCAAAATCTTCGGGCCAACTTTATTGTTCCAACTGTTGTTGACAACAGCCTTGGACTTTGTACCAGTTATGGTTTCAGATCAAATTATTGCAGCTTTTATTGCTAAATCCTTTCTGAGCGACGTTCAACCAGCTTTGGATGATTGCTTTGCAGTGGTCTTGGATATTTAAGATGGGAAAGTTGACTTATCAATTCAGAGTTCAGAAAGCGACTTTGACCGGGTTTGGCGCCGTGTGAGAGCAGATTTGATTTGATATCAAAGAAAAGAAGCAAAACCCAAACAGATGTAAATGTTTGTTGGAAAGGATTCGGCGTCCGTTTGACTGACGGCTCCGTACCTGCTGCTCCTCCTCGTCTCCTTGTTTCCTGTGACCCTTGGTGTTTACGGGTCACATCAGCTGCTCTTTTGCTGGAGTCAGCCGGATCCAGGTGGCGTTCAGGGTTTTGCTGACGAAGCTGCTCGGAGTTTCCTCTGTGAGCAGAGCCGCCGGCGGCGCCGGATTCTGCGCTGGCTGCTGGATCTCAGTCGACTGCCACAGCTCACATCCATTGTGACAGCTGCTGCTGCTGCTGCTGCTGCTGCAGAAAGAGGCCGTTTTGGTCCCAGAACCAGGCTTTGGGTCCTTTTTCAGGATTTGCTGGGTTTCTGAGCAGGAAATAGATATCTTTGATGTTTGTTTTTTGAGGATCTAATTGATAAAATGTTTCTAGAATTCAGAAATCGGAGGAAGTCTGTTCTTTTGGGGGCGTGGGGTGTGGGGAGGAGGTGGCGGCTGTGCGTCATACCGCGCTCACACGTGTGATGTTTGGTCTTCTGACAGGTGACTTTGACGCCTCTGAGCTGAGTGACGGAGAACAAAGTCAGGTCTGTTGTTCCATAAAAACTCCTCCAAGCACAGAAACTAACAACCAAACTGATGATGATGATGATGATGATGATGAAATGCGGTTCCTGTTCTTCACATCCAGGACCGCCTCAGCTTTGATCCTCAGGACATGAAAGCGCTGATGGACAAACTGCTGCAGGAAAACCAAGAAATCCGTCAGCTGGAGAGTCAGCTGCAGGTCAGTACGGTGTCCCGTTGGGGTCAATCCTCCCCACCAGGAAGCTCAAGAGCTCGTCCTGTTTTGTTTTTTTCCAGACGAAGACGGAGGAGCTGGACTTGGAGATGCGAGCGGCGGCAGCAAGCGGGGACGAGAGAGGAAAGGCGGAGTTAGAAACGGAGAACGCCAAGCTTAAGGAGGAGCTTCGGTCTCTGCCTGAGCTGAAGGAGGAGCTGCAGCACCTGAGGGCCCGAGTGACGGAGCTCAGCCGGCTCTCAGGTACGTCCGGAAACCACCTGAGCTGCTCGGTCTGATCGCTGCTACCAAACCGCTGAACGTTTTTCCCATTAAATGCAGTTTTTACGTAGCTTGAAACCCATTTCTGAGTGAACGTTTATTATAGGAGCGTCCAGAGATGCATCCTCCCTAAAAGGAGCCTTTGGTGTTTGTGAATCCTCCACAGCAGATGTTGGAGTCGCTCCTCCTCCTCCTCCTCCTTCCTCCTCTCGGGGGGAAGATGTCGCCGCGGGAGAGCCGGACGCCATGGAGGACGCGGGTGCAGCAGGACTGCTCAAAGAAGAACTCCGGCGACAGAAGGGTCTGCTGATGGAGAGCAAGAAGAGACTGGAGGGGATGAAGAAAGACGGGGGGCACAGGAAGCGGCTCCAGGACGGCCTGGAGGAGGTCCGCAGGAAACTGTCCCAACACGTGGAAAGTCTGGGAAAGAAGAAACCGCAGGAGACCAGGCGGAAAGAGAGCAAAGGCCGAAGGTCCGAGGGCCACGGGAAAGAGGAAAAGAAGGAGTGGAAGCACGGCAAAGAGGGAGGACGGAAGGACAAGGAGGCCAAGAGGGAGGAGTGGAAGCCCCCGAAGGAGAACTCCCACAAGGAGGCCTGGAGGAAGCACCAGGACGAGTGGGAGAGGAAGAAGAGCGAGCGCCGCGTGGACCGAGAGGAGCGCAGGAAGGAAAAGCCGTGGCACAGCCGCCCTCCCCCTCCTCATCCTCAGCAGCAGCCGCCCCCCCGACAGCAGCACCACAGCCACTTCTGGAAAGACCAGGAGCTGAAGCTCCACCGCGGCGTCCGCCCCCAGCTGGGCTGCAGCTCGCTGGAGGACTGCGCCGCCAAGGAGGGCCTGTACCCGGTGGAGCTGCCGGAGTTCGAGGCGCTGCTGGAGGGCTACCTGAGCAAGCTGGAGAGGTCGTCGGCCGAGAGCAAGAGCCGCATCCGGAAGCTGACGGCCGAGTTCTTCGAGGACGGCGTCTTCATCCACGACAGGGCGCTCTTCAGCAGCTTCGCCGAGGACGTGGCCGACGTCCTGGAGGACATGGTGGACCTGTTCGAGGCCGGCAAGCAGACGCAGCACGACTCCCTGGAGGAGGAGATGGAGGAGTTTGAGCGGGAAGCCATGTGGAAGTTCGCCGCCACGGCCTAGAGCGCCCGCCGGGTGCTTCTCGTAGGACGCTTCTCCTCCTCTTCAGGGCTGCAGTTCTCGTAGATTTGGGCCAGAATGTTCCACCTTCATCCAGCGCTCTCCCACAGGAACCATGCTGGACACCGTGGTACCCGCCTCTCTGGGGCCACGCCCCCTCAGTGAAGTGTCATGTTGTTTCCTCTAGTTCCAGTGCATGTTCCAGTCAGCGATGTAGAGAAATGGTTCTAGTGTCTGCCACTAATCCACTCGTTCATCCAGTGTCTCAGAAGAACCGGGGATCTTCCTGCGTTGGGCAGAAGCTAAAGGTTTCTGCAGAACCTCTCCGGTTCTGCTCAGAACGGCGGTTCCGTCAGTCTTCTCTGTGTGAAGACCCGACCCTCACGTCTTTAGGATGATCCTGAGTGTGGAGACGGAAGGAAAGGCCGTTCCTCACATCACTGCAGCCCTTTTCCTCACTCCTTTCAGAAACGTCTCTGCTCTGGTTCCTCCAGAACCTCGGAGGTGAAGGGTCGGATTCAGGAATCTTAGTTGATTTTTTTGTTGTTT
This sequence comes from Oryzias curvinotus, assembly GCA_023969325.1. Lineage (NCBI taxonomy): Eukaryota > Metazoa > Chordata > Actinopteri > Beloniformes > Adrianichthyidae > Oryzias > Oryzias curvinotus. Next base: position 9,773,135 of record CM043716.1, on the reverse strand, counting down.
TTTTTTCCTACCAAGACAGTGTTGTTTTCAGCTGCTCCTCTTCTTTAGCGCTTCTGGTTTGACGTGCATGCAGTCGTTTAGGATTTTAACGTGTTTTTTTCTGAAGCGGCGCCAAAACGGAGGTGCAGAAGCTCCTCTGCAGGTTTCGGTTCTCGACGTTCGGCTTAAAGATGAGGAGAGGAGCCGCTTTGTGACGAATGTTCATCGTTTTCAGTGGTTTTGCTGGTGGGAAAATGCTGCCGTGCCTTTACGACGAGGTCTGATTTCATTTGCTTTAGCTGCAAGAAAGTGAGGTTTACAGAGTTTAGCTGCTGTTTGCGGGACGGAGAAGAATCCGTTGGTCCATCCTCCTCTGCTGGACGTCCCGTGGAGAAGCTTTGGACTCCAGAGGCTTGAAGCAAAGGTTCAACGCGGAAGTTTGCATCCTGTGGGGCAGCAGGACGATGTGATTGATCCCTTTGAAGAATTGTTTTCTTATTCTCCAGAATATCCTGTTTTTAGGAGATTAATGTTCAATAAATTTTTCACCATCAAGTCTGTCACTGATCGTTTTATTTAAATCCTTTGGATCGGAACGAACCATCTGCTCAGCCACGGTGGTTTTGACCAATCAGAAGCATTTATCTGAAAAATAACTTTTTTGTTTTTCACAAATCTTCTTCCTTTTTCCACCTTGAAGCAAAAACTCACCAAAAGTTGCTCCGTATACCCGCCAAAAATGAAAATGGTTAAAAAATAAAGCATGATGACATCACAGCGGGAGGAACCATCTACAAAACAGACGGGGCCAGAATGGCTTATGTGGTTAAAAAAATAAATAAAATGTCAAAATCCACTAACTAAACCAAAACACACCCAAAGCAAGTTTTGAAACTATTATGGGATGGCCACACAACCTACGGCTCGGTGGCCATTAGTTTAGTTTGTGCGATCGTCACGTCATTTTACAGACAGGCCACCATCTATTTGTTGGACAACCAATGTTTTGTTGACCTTTGACCCTGGGAAGGGGCCATCTTGAATCTCCCCCCCTAACAAAATGAATGACCTTTGGTGCCCTCTACAAATTTAAACTCCTAGGCGTTCGATAAATCGCCTCCAAACTCCTGGAAGCTGCTGGGGGGGGGGTCTTGGTTTCAAAGTTAGTCGATTTTGAACGGCGTGATGGTGGCGAGCTCGCTAAAGGGGCGTTCCCCTGTTGCTCACACATTATTTTACTGGACTATTGCCAAATTCTATTAGTTGAATTTTTGGGTCAAATTTAACAACATACAATGTGAACATATAAGGAATGTGGGCGGGGTTAACAAATAACCAAATAACCTCTGTTGCTATGGAGATCAAACCGACAGAGAAGCTGCCATTTTGAAAAAAAACATTTTTTTTCCATGAAGTGCGGCTCTGACCAGGGGGGCAGAGGGGAGGAGCCTGAGGCGACCAGTCAGCCGGTGACAGCGGATGGCGCCTGCGGGCCATAAAACGCCGCCTGGAGCTTTAAATTTAACGGCTGCTGCTGTTTTTTTTAACTCTATCCTTTGGTTTTCTTATGTCAACCTTGGGTTTGCCAAGTAAATGTGTCCTTCCTATTCATTCCTTTCTACAACCTTCAAAAAGGGTGGACTCACGCTGACCGTAGGGTTGATGCTCAACTCTGGTAAACGCACAAACACAGAGGCGGGAAAAGGCCACAAACTGTCATGGCGGACGTCTGAGTTTCTGCTGAAAACATTTCAGCTTCAGGTTTGGACCCAGCCAGCTCCAGAAGGTGGAACGTTGAGCGTCAAACGTTCCAGCAGGAGATCCCTGCAGGCGTTTGTTTGTCCCCAGGCAGCGCCGTTATTTGAGTCATGTTTTCTGTAAACGAATTAGTGCTGCGGCGTGCTGGATTCCATCAGGCCGGCCTGATGCTATCGCTGCAGCGGAGAGACTGAGGGGCTTTTGTGCGGCCATCATCATCATCATCATCGTCATCATCGTTTGCCCTCTGCAGGTCAGCATGGCAGCTTCCTGCTTTTGTCGGCAGTTTTTCTGATGTAAACATGCAGCCTGGAGGATGCTGGTGAAGAGGAGGGCGTGCTGAGGGGTTTTTCCGCTGATGTGTGCACCCGTGAGGAAGATGAGGCGCGCATATTTAGAGGTGATGGTCAGAACAGAGAGAGACGAGGCTTCAGACACCTGCTGGAGGCAGAGGTAGGACAACAGCTTCTGGCTCCTCGTCAGAATCCGACTTTTTGTTTGATCGCTTTTCTTTGCAGCGTGAAGCAGCATGGAGGCAGCCATCACCACCATAGTCAGCCAGTTCCAGGTGCATGCTGGGAGTGAAGGATGCTCCAGCACGCTGAGCAAAGACGAGTTCCAGCAGCTGGTGGCTTCTCAGCTTCCAAACTTGGTGAAGGTGAGTCTTTGTTTTCGTCTCTGACCGTCATTACAGCCAAAAACCTCTCAGAAAGGGTTGTTTTTTCTGTTGGACTGGGGTCTTTTATGCTGCATTATAAGTCAAATAAAAAAAATCTGACATGTGACTTCTTTGGAGAACTGGGATTATAAATCACAAGCTTTTAACCTCAACGTGAACATTTTGTTTCATGTCATAAATCCTGAATCGACATTTTCTCGTCTCATGAAGGTTCAGTTCTTCATTGCAATGTCTTTAGGAGCTTTTCTAGAGAGCACAGGGGGGAGGAGGGGGGCAGATCTATGAGGATGATGAAGATGAAGAGTGGAAACAAACATACCTGTGGCGGTCTGGGAGAGTTTAGGAGAGGATGAGGAGGAATGGAGGTTTTCAGAAGAAGGACGGTGTTCAGGGTTCAGGTCAGTGGAGGTTAGGCTGAGGTCAGAGGTGAACAACAGGATGGTTTCATGCAGAAACAGAGAACCGCAGACGTTCCTGCAGAAGATCTGTGTCTTTAGATCTAGAGAAGGTCAGGATCCAGAGAGGAACTCCACAGGAATGGTGAGGCTTCAGGGAGCAGAGAGAGACTTTAGGGTCTGGAGGTGGAGAGGCGTGTGCAAGCAGGTGGAGGAAGGCTTCAGGTGTGACCAAAGGAAAAGGTGCAGCAGCCATGCTGCTGGTTCAGAGTCAGGAGGCAGAGCTGGAGGCAGCAGAGATGACGATGCTGAGGTTCTCTTTTGGACCAGGATGGATCAGGAATCCATCAGAAGAAGAGATCATGGTGGATGTTCTGGAGATCCATGCAGGGAAGCAGGTGGAGGAGCAGCGATGGGCTGGAGGTCCAGAGTGGAGGAGCTTCATGGGTGGAGAGAAGGAGGACATGAGAGGAGGATGAGAGGAGAGTTTTCCCCTGATTTTGAATATTTTCTTTAAGTCCTTAAAACGTTTCATTCACAGAGGAATCAAACAAAAAAGTCAAGTTTTCAGACTAATCATAATAAATGTGAACTTTATAGCAGCTAAAACCAATGAACATGTTTGAGTTCATCAAACCCTCAATATCAGATTATGAATGAAGAGAATAAAGTCCTTAAAGGCTTTTAGGAGCAAAGTCTGTCTGTTAACCAGGAGGCGGAGCCTTCTGTTGTCCTGCTGGGATTCCAGGAGTCCTGATCCTGGTCTCCTCTGTGAACAGAACGCCAGCGACCCCGGCGTGATCGACCAGCTCATGGGCTCCATAGACGAGAACAACGACGGGGAGCTGACGTTCTCCGAGTTCTGGCAGCTGATCGGGAAACTGGCGAGCAAAAAGGGGGGTTTTGGCCAGTAGACCTCCAGGACCTCCTGGTTGTGCGACATCTTTCCTTCACGGCTCCGCCCACCTGCGTGGCACATGTGTGACTCCGTGCTTAAGCATTTGTTGAATGTGTGGAACTTTGAATAAAAGACTTCATGGTGTTGCAGCTTCAACCATCCACGTCCAGCCTCCTGTCATTCATTCATCACCTTCCATGGTCGCCACACCAACCCTGAAAAGAGGCGGCCGTCTGCGTCCCCAGAACCTCCTTTTTCACAAATCAAGACCTTTAACAGGTGACTCTGCTGGTGGGGTCACCTTGAGTGTATTCCAGAGCCCCCCCCCAGCTGTTTTAGAGCCCATAGACTTGTTTTCATTCTGAAGGAGAGGCTTCATCTCCTCCTTAACGTCTTGCTGTTCTCAGATCTTCCTCCTGAGGCACAGATGTGACCTTTGGTCGGTGTGACGGCGCCGGCGTGGGAGGCGGCTGAGTCAGAAACGCTGAGCGTGGCGGCCATTCAGGATAGCCTGTTTGCACGCCGTCTGCCAGCTCTCCAGCACGTTTGCAGATAACCAGGAGCATTTTTCTTATTCTTGCAAAAGAAAAGCACAGTGATACAATCTGCGGGGGCGGGGGCGGGGGGGACTACAGACCAGCCAAAGAATCTGGAAGGACGGCTGGAGTTCCTGCGGCACGCTGGCAGATGAGTTTGTCTGAGGCGGCAGGATTTTGAAGCATGTCAGCCGTCCAAACGTTGGTTCATTCATAGGAAAGAGAGAAACCAAACAAAAACATCTCAGTGGAACGAAGCCGAGGATCAACAATAAAAACTACAAAGATACTTTATTTACACACAAAACATCATTTCAACCCGTTTGTGTTTGAAGTTAAAGTTTTCTGACAGCAGCCATGCAGATGGACATTTCTACCTGAATACCTCCAAACCCCTGCAGACTGCTGAATGAACTGCTGCTCTACATTTGGGAAGGGGTGGGACTCTGGGAATTGTAGTTTTTAGGATTTTAAAACATTTGTCAGGACATCAAGTTTCATCTATGGAAGTCAGGAGGTTTTTAGCAAGAAAACACATTTCTATCCGTCCACTTTTTTCATTTCGGGGTCATGGGGCCGCCGGAGTACTTGGCACTATTGGGCTGAAGAGGGGGTGTACACCCTGGACGGGTCACCACCCAATCCCCCCCACACATGCAACTTTGGGACACTTTAGAGAACATGCTTTCGGACTGAGGAAACCCCACAGATGCACGGGGGGAGAACATGCAAACTCCACACAGAAAGGTCCCAGCTGGGATTCGAACCAGGGCCTTCGAGAGTGCTAACCACTGCTCCACAGTAACACCAAAAATATAACAATTCAAAGTATGAAAATAATATCACACCATTTTAGGATCGATTATCATAAATGCATTATAAAAATCTCACTTCACAACTTTTTTAAACTTAAAAAACATTTAAAGTTTTATGGCAGTAAACTATTCTACGACAGTAAAAAGGAGCAGACTGCATCATAAAACATCTGTTGTGGTTATTGTAGACTTGAGAAACCTCAGAAAGTGATCAATCTTACGCATGTGGAGTGACAGCTAAACCCCCCCCCCCCTCCCCCCGTCTCCTGAAGCAACAGGCCGGTCCAACGCGCGTGAAATGCGGCAAATCCCCGCATGACGTGAACGAACCGAGACACGAGCCAAACATATTTCAATAAAAGCCAAGTGTCCGTGTTTTCACGCGCTTAGCCTCCGTTTTGGGTCGCGCGCTTCAGCATTCCCGGTTCTCCTGCTCGCTCTTCCAGGTACACGCCCTTTGACTCGCGAGGGGAAAACTTTAAGGACGGGGAGAAAAAAAAACAAATCACGGAAGAGAATCTTTGGTCCTACTCGTTTGGCGAGTTCTGTGGGGCGTAAAAGCGGCGTAGAAAAAGGCGTGGAAGAGAACGGAAACCCACGTTTGCGCGCATTTCTCCAACTCGACTTGTCTGCAGAGTTAACGGTGAGTTGCGGGACTTTTTCCTCCGGTTCCTCCTTTGCGTGAGCCGCGCGTGTGCCCGGGATTTTGCCACGTTTCGAAACTCTTGAGAGCGCCATCCCATGAAAGTCATGGAACGTCGCAGCTGTGGTTCTGAGGGGCGCATTCGGGGGTTTCTGTCCCGGTTTGGGATCCTGTGCGCTTTGGAAAACATGTTTTTAGGAAAGTCGGGACAAAATAACGTTGGTTCACTTGGGTCTTTTTATTTTTTTTAGCTCTAATGCTTCTGCCTGACGTCCTCACATTCCAACAAAGACCTTTTATGCTGAAGTGCAGGTGAGCTGCAAACAGCCCGTCAGTGTTCAGGTGACTTCAGGTGACTCGGGAGCTTAGCGCGCCACCTCCCATGGGAATCCAAGTCGTGCGTAAAAGCGCATTTTGGGAAGGAAATTAGCGCAACATCTGATTTTGTTTTTATGTCAATGTCCTGTCATTCCGCTTGACCTTGGTGCTTTTTTTCTGGAGAGGGGGACAGCCTCTGCGCTGCTCCGATCGTGATTCCGATTCTCCACCGTGTGGCAAACACAGCTGGAGAAAAGGATCTGCTGCTGGTCACAGTTTGCGGCCACGATCCGGCTTGTTCTCCAGTGAATATTTCATGGCGCACCCGCCTAGTGTTTGGCATTACTGCGCGCGCTCACCGTATCACATTCGGCCCTCCTGGAAACGCAACACTGCTTTGGGCTCCGCAGCAGAAACGGGAAACCGCTGGTTGTGGGCCCGTGCCTTTAATTATTTGCGCAGCTGTTTTCTGGCGCTTTTTGGAGCAAACATGTCCCGGATTAGAGTAAGGTGGGACGGATGCACCGAAGGATCCGTCCTAGAACAGAGGAGATGAGCTGGTTTTTGGCCCCAGGCCTCTGAGCTCTCTGAGACTTGGGTGTGTCCACAGAAGAAGTCCCCTAAACTTTCCAGCGGAGCTCACATTTGTTTACAGTCCAACAAAAACCCGCAACAACATTTCCGTTCAGTCACAGAGAAAAGTGTGGGACTGGTGAGCTGTGTCTAACAGCAGCATGATCAGCTGCAACTCAAAGGGTCAAGTGAAACTTTAGATCATAATGTTTCTGCTGTCAAAGCCGCTGTCACTCTATAGGTGTGGGGACTAGGAACATGGTCTAATTGCCATGAGGTGTGCACTAAAGGTGACAGTTAGACTGAGTGTAATGAGGCCCATATTTTGGTGACTTCCTCTGGAACCAACCAAACTTCTTCAAACCAGCAGTTGGTTCCTTTCAGCGGCCTGTTTGCTGTTTATCTTTTCAAGCTTACCGTGTCTCATTTTTGTCTCTGCTTTGTGCTTGGAGGTGGCCTGTAAATTCCTGTCCCAATGATCTGCACAGACAGCGATGAATGGAATTCCTGCAAACGTGCCACTTACTGGAGCGCCTGACTTTGAGCAATGTCGTTTATCTGTGCATCGGGCCAAACTTACGTTCTTGAGCTGTCAGAGTCTGGAGGAGTGTCTGGAAACGTGTTTGTCTGTGTTAATTCTGATTTTATCTGTAAAAAAGTCAATAGAGAGAAGCCAAAAGCAGACATTAGAGCGTGCAGAGAGCAGGTAGTCCCTCAGGTAATCCGAATCCGGTCCTGTTTGCCGGTTCAGTGGATCAGATGACCTATCAAAGATCAGAACTTCCATTGTGCACCAGCGATCGTCTCAAAGCTAGATTCCCTCTCGCCCTCTTCACCTGTCTCGCGTCACTGTCCCTCACAGATCCATCTTTGGAGGCAACACCTGAAACGAAAAGCCCCACAGGGACACCAGGAGATCCTCTGTCCCATTTTCCACTGCATGTCACCCGCTCCTGCGTTTTATGACGGCATGCGGCGCCTCCGTGTTTGACTGTCTGTGTGTGTCCTGACATGTCTTTGCAGGGAGAGGACTCATGGAGGCGGCACTTCAGAAAATAGTGAGGGTCTACCTGAAGTCCACCAAGGGGAAGGAATATCTGGGAAAGAAAGATTTCCAGAACCTGGTCTCTTCCCAGTTCAGCAACATTCTGACGGTTAGAAAAAACCTCTTTCTGTTGCCAACATTTTATTACATAACTGCCTTCCAGCGAAGCACACTGTGACCTCTGACCTACTTTAATGGGTCTGGAGGTGTATTGTTCGATCGAACAAAGGTGACATTTGCAGCTTTACCCAAACGACACAATAAAAAAATCTTTGATTCATGAAGACATGTGCTGGTTGACTCGCTGATGGTCGCCACTGACGGTTTTGTGCTCCATCTAGGAGGCAGACAGCAAAGATGCAATCGATAACATGAGCAAGGGCCTGGACTCGGACCAAGACGGCAATGTCGGCTTCGACGACTACATGCAGCTGGTGGGGTACCTGGCCTGCTCTCTCAGCCAGCAGCGCACGCTCGAAACAGAGACGTCTGCGAACAACACCGCGTCCGCACAAGAGCCGCAAAGCCCCGCTGGAAACGAGGGAGAGAAGGTGGAGGCCAAGGTGGAGGCCAAGGCGGAGGCCAAGGTGGAGGCCAAGGTGGCGGCCAACACAGAGCAGAAGGCAGAGGCCACGGCCGAAGCAAAGGTAAACGCAGAACCAAAGGTCGGCGTGAAGGTGGAGGTGAAGGCAGAGGGGGAAGCCAAGCCGGAGGCCAAGGTGGAGGCAGCTGCAGCTGCAACTACGGCAACAGAAGTGGAGGAGAAAAAAGCAGAAGCAACGGCAAAGGTGGAGGCGGCGGCGGAGGAGAAACCTGCTTCTGCAGACGTGGAGAAGAAGACGGACGAAGCGGCGGCTTCATAGGGACAACCCACTACTCATAATCACAGCACACAGCTCAAATTTACAGACACAGGACACTGACGCCAAAACAAGCCGCGGTTTTTTCATGAAATGCTCAAAACCCCCAAAAAACCTTCCCTAAATATGATTCTGTACGTGAAAGCATGGCTCTGTGTACATCCCACTGTTCCCTTCGACCTCCATGTGATGCGGCTGTGCGACAGCGTGCACTCCCCGTGTTCCTCCTGACTAAAGCACATTTGACTGAACTGTCAAAGCCAGACATGCAGCGCAGAGCTTCCCCCCTTCCTCATGCACTCACCATCAACCTCCTCAGCTTCATCCTGTGCTGCGTTTGTGGCACAGAGGAATAATTGGACATTTTGGCCTCTCAAAAAGCTGGAAAAGAACTTTTTCTACTCTCTGATAGTTGATTAAACTCTTAAACACTTTTTAATGCCTGACGATCGTATTTAACTGGAGCCAAATGTCCACGTATTCCTTTATTCCATGCATCCGAACCACACTAACATCTCCTGACCAGCAGCTGGGGATCATTTAGCCTCCAAATAAAACCTTTTCTCGCTAAAGCTCTGCGTCACTCAGTCCCCCTCACTCCTCCTCCTGTCCAGCGTCCCTCACTCTCCGTGTCAGCCGCTGGCGGCTCCGCTGTGACCTTCGGGTCAACAGTGGAGGAATTTAAACCCAACCAGCTTTCTAGCCAAAAACACGGAGCCCAGCTTTGTCCTGAAGGGTGTTCCCCCAAACAGACCAGACAGGGAGGCGGAGTGCTGAGGAGCATTCTAGTGGAAAGCGTTCTGTCTCTGTTCATGCTGTGGGGTTTTCCCTGCAGAACCGGCAGCTATAGAGCCGCATCTCTGCTCTGCTCAGCTCTGGATAGAAGGAGAAGAGCAGAAACCTGACCTCCTTATTTCTTTTTTAAAGCTGTTCTTCAAATTCTCCTCAGCTGTTCAGGCTTTTATTTGGGGGGGCCACGCCCTTCCCCAGCCTGAATGAAGAGCTCACCTGCAACTGGATGCTTGGGCTTTAGGGATTTGGGAACGACTGGATTTTCAGAGCAACACACCCTGAGACACAAAGAACGACACAACAGTGATCCTGAAAAAAGGCTGTAGCCGCAGGGAAACATTTAGACTCTTCATTTATTTTCCTTATAAACCTGTAATTGTTTGAACCACTATAGAGATCAGTTCAAAACGTAACTTCCGTACAACATAACCACCTTTAAGTGTATCTCATCTCCATAAGAGTCGCTGCTGCTCGTCAGGAATCTGCAGACGTTTCAGGCACAAAGTCTTGCAGCTTGCACAACGCTGGAGCACCTGAAACTCCAAATACGCAAGACAAATAGGGTGGGTCATGTGACCACTATGCTTACCTGTGACACACCTTTCTGTAAATACTCGCTTGTCTCCCTCCACTCAGCTTTTTCCACTCGCTGTGCCTCATGCAGCAGCTTCTACTAACACCCGAGCTTCCCAGACGATATTATTTTTATAAATGAAATATCTACTTTTATAGTGATGGTTGGTACTTCCTGTGAACTACACACACCTGAGCCTCTCGCACCGTTTGTGTGTGTAGCAGTATATCCAGCAGATCGGTACAGCAGAGCCTAAAAACTGAGCAAATGCATCCAAATAGGATCAAACTGGTGTGTCAGATCTTTATTTAGTACATGTTGAATAAACGAATACGGTGTCTTCACTGTGACGTCACGTCTCTGTTCAGACGCCCCAGAATGTTAGTCTAGAAAAACATCTGGAGCTGAACGATATTCCAGAAAACGGAGGACGAGGTGGAACACGGGCGAGACGCCAACATGGCTGCGTGTGGATGTGACATTCCCAGGATGCTGTTGTCATTCTGTCGTCATGGTAACGTCGGCTGAGCTCGTTCTCCGTATGCTGTATCCATGTTAATCCTTGTTATTCCTAATAAAGAAGAAAACTGTGAAAACGTGCGTTTGTCTGCGTCTGACTCTGTCGGGAGTCTGGATGTGAGTGAAGAGGGGAGGAGGGGGGGAGAGGGGGAGGAGGGAAAGAGGAGAAAGCAGCGAGTAGGTGGGGTGGGTGGGGGGGGACAGGTGATATTTAAGCCACTGGCGAACTCTCTCCTCATCCGTCTCCGCCTTGACTCCGTCCTCTGCACCTCCAAAAAGGACACAGGAAGCCCTCCACCACCACCAGGTGAGACAGAAACCAGTTTTTCTGGACTTTCTCCTCTTCGTCAGATGAAGATTTCCTTTGAGAACAGTAGATGTGAGATTCTGAGGCCGGAAACTTTGGGGTTTTGCTAAAACAATTGGGACTAAACTAAATGAACCCGACGCATCAGAGCCCAGCGCCGGATGCCTGTGCCGCGCCGGTTCCCCTCGGCGTCGTGTTGCTGAGTGCTGCACCTCCGTTGGCGTTGCATCACTCAGTGAGACCGATGCCCCCCCCCCATAGATGTCCTCCTCCAGTGTGCTGGAGCCGTTTATTCATCGAGCACAGACAGTCCAGCTCCTCCAGCCTCATGGATGAGCGTCAGAACGTCAGTTGAGGGTTCTTTCTAAATGTTGTCCCGTTGGAACCGGATGCAGGCGCGTGCACGGGTCAGCGTGTGCCGCGGCTCCTCCTGAAGGCAGGGGTTTCCTTTCTCCATCTGGAGGTCAGGTCAGCATGTTTTACGCTGAAGCTGCTGTTCACGGAGCGCTGCCGTAACCGTGCGGTGCTCACATACATGACTGTTTCGACATGCCTCTCATATGGAGCACCGTTGACTTATCTGTGTCTGTGTGTGCACAGTCTCTCCACCAGCCCAGCTCCAGACCCTCCGAGATGCCGGAAACCATGTGTGTAAGACTGTTCCATCCCTCCCTCCCTCCTCCCTCCTCCATCCGTCCCTCTGTCCGCTCTCTCTGAAGCAGGGCCAGCAATGGCCTCTGCGCTAAAGCTTTCCTTTCACCCACCTGCTCTCTCAGAGGCGGCTCCAGCCCAGACCACCATGCAGCCGGGCATGCCGCTGGGGCTGGAGCGAGCGCGCCGAGCCGCCCTCTAACGGCTGACCTCTTTGCAGCATGTCCAAGGAGCCCAGTTCCAACCTGGAGAGCGCCATGCAGATGCTCATCAAGACCTTCCACAAGTACTCTGGGAAGGAGGGCGACAAGTACACCCTCAGCAGGGGAGAGCTGAAGGAGCTGCTGGTGGAGGAGCTGGGGAGTTACCTGGGGGTAAGAGCCATCAGCACCAGTGCCGTTTGCAGACATGTCCCTGAAGTGCAGGCATGCTGAGGCGCGAGTCCCGACAGGCCTGAGCTGCCGCCTCAGCTCCCTGTTTTCCCGCCCACAGAACTCCAAGGACAACGAGGCGGTGGAGAAGGTGATGAACGACCTGGACGCCAACAACGACGGCGAGGTGGACTTCACCGAGTTCATCATCCTGATGGGCGCCCTGACGGTCGCCTGCAACGACTTCTTCCTGGAGTACAAAACGGACGACAAGCCCAAAGACGAGTCGGCGGCCAAGACAGACTGAGAGGAGGCGGGAGAATGGGAGGACAAAGGAGGAGAAGGAGAAGAAGAACTGCGGTTCTGGCGGCCTTTTCATCTCACCCCAACACTCCGAGCGCGCGCGCATTCAGGGCAGATGTGCAGCACTTCAGCATGGCCTCACTAAACACGGGACTGTTCTCCTCAGCAGCTGCTTTTCATGCCGCAGCTCATCCGGATGGAGCTGAACCTCCTCCAGGAACATTTCACATCTCCTCTCAAATTCTGCAGATCTGACCGTTTGTTTGGTTGGGGGTGGGGGGCTGTGGCGACAGGAATGGCGCTGTCTTTCCCATGAATTTCATGTATGACGTAAACTATTATGGTATTTCTGTATATGTGTTCAGTGATTAAACAAATAGGAGATGTTGCACCTATTTTGTAATCTTTCCCAAATGATCGCTGCTTTAAAATATTAAACATGGCATCTAACCAACAATGGCACGGCGTCTCTTGGTTTCACATGCAACTCCCGCACAAAAACATGTCTGGAATTACACCCTTTGTTGCTAGGCAACCCCCTTCCTTTTCACTCCCACTCTGTCTTCAGTCTGTCCGCCCACATTGTTGGAAATCCATCACGCTGTGAGGTCACTTTAACTAACGCTCTGACTGACAATAATGAGGATTGTTCTCAGGTTTGATCTCATCAAAGGAGAAGATACTTCCGGTTTCAGGCACAGATTAAGTTAAAAAAAACTGTATTAGCAGGTGGCATGAACAAACCAAAATGTCCTGATGAGTAGTGTTCATCACCAGGATTTCAAAAAGTTTCTGAATCCAAATGAAAAGTTGTTTGATCGTCAGCCCAGCGAGTCGATCGGAGCAGAAAAACGTTTCATGTCAGAACTTCAGTCTGGTCCCTGGTCTCCACTAACACCATGTTTTAGAAACACACTGAGCAAAAGTGTGGAGATGTGGGGGAAACCTCGTTTCCGTGGCGACACACACAAACCAAAAACCTCCTCTGAGAAGAAAACGAGGAGAGGAAGCATGGAGGAAGACGAAGAGGAGCCAAAAACATCTGCTGTAGGAGCGACGGGCAGGAGGGAGGAACCTGTGAGGGTCACAGAGGGAGGGGGCAGCAGCTTCACTCTGACCAAGAGATTCTGGTGGGGTTTCAGTGTCTGACACCACTTCTCTGGATGTGTGTGTCTGTGTTTGTAAGTCTGTGTGTGTGTGTGTGTGTGTGTCTGTGAGAGTCTGTGTGTTTCTTTGTGTATTTGTGTGTATCTTCTTATGTGTATTTGGGACTGTCTTTTTGTGTCTGTGTGAGCCTGTGTGTTTCTTTGTGTGCCTCTTTGTGTCTATGTGTGTTTCTGTGTGTATTTGTGTGTGTGTGTGTGTGTGTCCGTCTCTCACATTCTGCTCTTCCTCCTTCCTCTTCATATAAACTGACCCAGATGTTTGACTCAAATAGAGGAGTGGGGGGGGGTGCATTTGTGCTTTTTGTGAATCAGTGACAGCAGCAGCAGGGAGGAATGCCCCCCCCCCACACTTCCACAAAACAGCTGCTCTTCCTCACTGCTCCTCCTTACTGCTCCTCCTCACTGCTCCTCCTCATGAGTCTGACAGAGAGCCAAACGTTGACCAGATGAACCTCAGACCTGAAGACAGTCAGACCACCGCCTCCTTTTCTCCGTCCAGGTATGAGTGCAGGTGTGCAGCACCTTGTGGGCGTGGCTAAGCAGGGCGGTCTGCTGTGGTTGGCTGGTCTGTGTGAACACGGCAAACTTGAACCTGCTGTGGCCTGAAGGGAAACAAAGCAGTGGACGAAGGGAGCAGGTGCAGCGCAGGTGTTGGTCCTGGAAAGGCCCGGTTCTGAGCCTCCTGATTACCCAGAACCGGCCCAACAACCCCCTCCCCCTCCAAAAACGGAGGGATCCGTTTCAGAACTTTTACATCATAACTGTGTCAGAGCAGCAAATGTGATCCATGTGGCTGCAGACACACAACACGGAACGACCCGGCTTCTCTGGAAGAAGAGGCTCCAGAAACCGGAGTCATGGCCGTCCGGCAGAAACCGCAGCTTCTCTCTGACTGACCACCATCAACCTGCAGTGACCGGAGCCACCGGTTTCTGCTCTGACACCTCCTGGAGGAGGACATCTGTTCAGCCGCCGCTGGGTTTCTGTGGAGCAGAAGGATTCCTGTCTGGGTGATGCAGCCACAGTGAAACATGGTGGTGGCTGTGTCATGGTAGGGTTCTGGAAGCTGCTTTAACTGTGTTTCCTCCTGAAAAAGCTGAATCCATGCGGACCAAAGAAAAACGTCTGACTGAGCAGAAAAGTCCTGAATGTCATTTCACAGGACTGGCAAAAATGTCTTAGAGGGAAAGCAAATGATTTTCTGTTACTCGTTTGCAGGGGCGGAGCTAAAGAAGGCTGCCCCCCAGTAAAAAGCCCCCCCCTATTTTTGAGTCAATAATTTCATCTCTATTGACAAAGAAAATCCTCAAAATGAGCTTTTATAAGCATTACAGAAACAACAAACGCAACATTTACATAGAAAATAAATAGAAGTTTTTCATCCTTTCAGTTGTAACAGCTTTCCAGAGTCTTCTGCTCCCCTCCAACCCCCCCTTATATAATGTTTTAGCTCCGCCCATGCTCACTTGAATGAATTCTTATCTGTCTTTTATATATATTTTTTTTAATGTAGTAGAGCTAAAAAAAAAAAGTAAAATTAGAAGATTTAAAGTCGTAAATTTGTCGTAAAGTCGTAAAGGTGTAAGTTTGAGAAAAAAACTCAAAAATTTATTTGAAAAAAACTCAGAAGTTTGCAACTTAAAATCTTGTCATTTAAAAGTTGACTTCCTTTCTTGTAAATTTTTTACTTTAAACTCGTAAATTTACGATTATTTACAAGTCGCAAATTCACGAGAAAAAAAACTTGTACATTTACGACTGAAAATCTTGAATTTTAACAGTTATGACTTTTTTTCTTGTAAATTTATGACATAAAAGCTGTAATTTAAAAAAACAAACGTTGTTAACTGGCCCTAAAACTCCGTTGTAGTTTTTTTTTTTTTGACGTTCTTGTTCCTAATTTAAATGTGAAATCTTTGGATCTCTGCTGGGTTCTGTAATGGTGTAACGATTGGTCCACAGGTGTGTTTGCTGGGGACAGCGAGGACGTCAGGGCTCCTTTGGGTCGTATTTCATTGAAAAAACATGTCTGTCTTTCACTAAAAGTGGAACTAATTCAGTTCAGTTGAGCTGCTGGGATTCTGTGATGCTGCAGCTTTTTGGAAGTTTCTCAGAGAAAAAGATCTCATGACCTTTTTCCACCGTCAGTGCAGACAGAACCTCAACCCCCCCTCTGACCTCACCTGCTCAGGTAAACGCCACAGCAGGACAGGTGTGGCGTGCACAAGGAAAGGAGATGAGCAGGACAAGGCCCTGGCACCACGCCTGCAGCATCTGATAAGGACGGCAGGAAGACTTGGGTTACCGGCGCCGCAGGTCAAACGACACCCAGATGTCAAGCTGCGGCGTCCATCAGAGCCGTGATCATGTCAGGCTGACACACGGCGGCGGACGGAGGACGGTGGGTAGAGTGGCGTCCACGTGAGGACAGAGTGAAGTCACTCATTCAGGGATGGGAACGGGCTGATGAAGCCGGTTCTGGGAGGACCGCTTCTCTGTTAGCTGATATTTGAGAAGAGCAGCTTTCCACCAAGATTGGAGTCTTCAGGCAGGACGTCCTTGAATTCAGACCCTGTGGACCCCTGTGAGCCAAGACGCTTTGGATTCAGGAGGACTTCATCGTCTCTGTGGCTCAAAAACCTGAAATCATAAAAATAAATCATGAGTGAATTCTCAGATAAACAAATGATTCGATCTAAAATACTCATGATTATGTAAAAAAAACAACAACAATAAACAAACCATCCCTGTGTTTCTCTGTTTTAAGGAACAAGTTTCCAAAGACACATCAAAATAAGAGACATCGACTCATCCACTGACACAATAAATTAGCTTTATGATTAAATCACATGTCATCAAACGGGAATTAGGATTAGTATGTTGGTTGGTGGGTTGGTTGGTTGGTAGGTCAGTCGGTTGGTTGGTTGGTGGGTTGGTGGGTGGGTGGGTGGGTGGGTGGGTTGGTTGGTGGGTTGGTGGGTTGGTGGGTTGGTTGGTTGGTTGGTTGATAGGTCAGTCGGTCAGTGGTTCGGTGGGTTGGTTGGTTGGTTGGTCGGTGGGTCAGTGGGTCGGTGGGTTGGTTGGTTGGTTGGTCGGTTGGTGGGTCAGTCGGTCAGTTGGTCGGTGGGTTGGTCGGTGGGTTGGTTGGTGGGTTGGTTGGTTGGTCGGTCGGTCGGTCAATTGGTCGGTGTGTCGGTTGGTTGGTTGGTGGGTTGGTTGGTCGGTGGGTTGGTTGGTTGGTTGGTCGGTTGGTGGGTGGGTGGGTGGATGGGTGGGTTGGTTGGTTGGTGGGTTGGTTGGTCGGTGGGTTGGTTGGTTGGTTGGTTGGTCGGTTGGTGGGTGGGTGGGTGGGTTGGTTGGTTGGTGGGTTGGTGGGTTGGTTGGTTGGTTGGTTGATAGGTCAGTCGGTCAGTGGGTCGGTGGGTCGGTTGGTCGGTTGGTGGGTGGGTGGGTGGATGGGTGGGTTGGTTGGTTGGTGGGTTGGTTGGTCGGTGGGTTGGTTGGTTGGTTGGTCGGTTGGTGGGTGGGTGGGTGGGTTGGTTGGTTGGTGGGTTGGTGGGTTGGTTGGTTGTTTGGTTGATAGGTCAGTCGGTCAGTGGGTCGGTGGGTTGGTTGGTTGGTTGGTCGGTGGGTCAGTGGGTCGGTGGGTCGGTGGGTTGGTTGGTCAGTGGGTTGGTTGGTTGGTTGGTCGGTTGGTGGGTCAGTCGGTCAGTTGGTCGGTGGGTTGGTCGGTGGGTTGGTTGGTGGGTTGGTTGGTTGGTTGGTTGGTTGGTCAGTCGGTCAGTTGGTCGGTCGGTTTATTTTAACTTATCCTGTCCAACAGCTGCACCCTAAAACCTATACTGCACATTACTTAATGAAATAAGTACAACATTCTTACACTTTAAAATATTGAGTAGATATGAAAGCTCTTAAATCAGTCCAAACATGATTATTGTGTGAATTTACTAAATATTTTCCATTCCATTCCAATAAAGTGACTTGGCACAAATAGAGTTGTAATTGCACTCATGTACGCATACGTCCACATCGTCATACTTCAGTTATTAGGTTAAAACATACATAAAGGCTTCATTTTAGACTCAATTTGCGAAGGCTGTCCAGATTTCCTGGAATGTTTGGCAGCAGTTCTCCCTGCTGTATCTCCGTTTAAAACCCTGATTTGACACAGACAACGCAAACTTTGTGAAAGGAGATGATCTGAAAAAAGTTCTATGGGGTTTAGAGCGATGAACCCTAAGCTGCAGGTCTGCTGCCCTCATTCATAAAAGCACAGAGTCTTGGCAGCGAGCGGCGTCCTCCCCCAGCAGAAACAGATGCCAGACAGTTCTCAGCCTCAGATAACATCACAGCAGTGAATCAGGTAAAGGAGATATGTAAGAAAAGGAGGGAAGAAGAGAAGGACGGTGTTTTTTTACCTGAAGCATCGCGACTACTCTTACTGTTCCTCTATTTTTGGAGCAGCGTTTACCTCAGATGTGAAAAAGCTGAGGAGCTCGCTGCAGATACGTTAGCTGTTTGTCCTCACCATGATCCTGAGGGAAAACTCAATACGGTCACCGTCTCACTCCAGCCTGAAAATACCACACAAACCTGAAATCTCCTGTTTTTAAAACAGCAAATCCTTTACACAAAAAGTCCCAAACGCTTTACGCTTCTTTATTGTCGATTCATTAAAGTCCTGGAAAATCCTGAGGCTTATTTTCAGCGTCTCATTACAGTTTATGAGCATGAAGATTCTTCTCAGATGCATCCATTAAAGCAGCAGGTGAGACAGAAACGACCTTCAGTCGGAGCAGAAAACCCAGACGTCCCTTTTGTCATCACCAATGTGATTTAGGTCAGTGGGAGGTCCAGCTCATATGGAGGTCAAGGTTTCCTGCAAGGATGTCCGGCATAACATTTAAAAAAAATTATAAATATTTGGGGAAAAATGACTTCATAATAGAGCAACGTTTCCAAAAAAGACTCCATGTTTATTCTGAAACGTTTTCTAAACAAAAACTTACAGAAATATTTGGGAAACAAAGTCCAGATTTGACTGAGTTGCTTGGCAGACGTTTCCATTCATGTGTGCAGTTAAACAGTCATCTTACTGTGCAGCCATCAAACACATTTCATGGAGCTGAATCACAGCCGACAGGGGGGGGGGGGGGTGTCGGTGGAAAAACAGCACGAAGCTGCTCGTACTGTCTGAAGTGCTCTTGTGCAAAAAACCCTTGACTGGTTCCAGACTGAACGGCTCTGTGGTGCAGTGCACCAGAATGCCCGCTAGAGGGCGAGCGCCACTTTTCATGCTTTCTTCTTGAGAGTGTTATCAGAATAAGAAGCAGCAGCACCTTTCAGTTCCTTCTCAGTGGACGACCCCAGCAGGCCTTCTGTGGGTCGACCCCCCACCCAGGTTCACGTTTACGTCGCAGATCAAAAGGAACTCGTGCTCACATGCAAAACAGCAGCACCGGCGTTTTGCATCAGCTAAACATCCAAGCAAATATGCAAAGAGCCCATTACACACATGATCTGCTGAACACAAACCAGCGTCGTCTGCAGCAGGGCACTGGGTGCAGCAGGGGCATGTGTTCTGGGCAAATGCTTGGGGCAGTAATGGGGCACCACCTCTGGGATGCTGCTGGGGAACAGGCAGCTGCTCCGGTCCAGGGTGTAGCCGTTCTCCTTTGTCTGCGCAACAATGATGTGAACACAACCCTGAGACACATGAGGACACAAGCCGGCAGGTTTAACACACTTCACTCTCCCCCAACAGACGGGCTCAAAAGCCTCAAAGCAAACGTTCAGTCTTTAAACGGAGATAAATGACTAATCAGGCATTAAAAGTGGAACAGAAAGAATGAACCATCTGAAGAACGTTTGATTCAAGTATAAAGTCAATGGAAGAGCAACAGAATTTAGAAAACCCTCAAAGCAGTTCTTTC
The DNA here is from genome assembly GCA_023969325.1 of Oryzias curvinotus. Taxonomy (NCBI): domain Eukaryota; kingdom Metazoa; phylum Chordata; class Actinopteri; order Beloniformes; family Adrianichthyidae; genus Oryzias; species Oryzias curvinotus. Next base: position 9,754,020 of record CM043716.1, on the reverse strand, counting down.
ATCTCCATTCTGCTGCATTTTGCTCTAGTTCCATCATAGAAATGCTGCTTTTTGTTCGGTTGAAGAGCTGAAGAACGTCCTCTGTTTGTGAGGAAGCATACTGACATCATCTGCATTGAGAACCTGATGCCTGGTGCAACAGCGTGACCTACAGGTGTGTGTGCACACCTTCACAACAGCAAACCCGTGTGGAGGTGGTGGATGGGATCCATTTCAGCGATAGACGGAGCACGAGCGGCTTTTCCTTTAGAAATCTTCATCTTTTTAGAGACACAGAAGTCAAACTAAATGCACTGAAGTTCATGTCAGCAGAACAGAAACGTCTGAACCACAGCAGCTGCACTTCCCACATTCCCTCACCGGAGGGCGATGGAGCTGCTGTTCCTGACCAGGAAGCTGGCCTCTTTGCAGGACTGCAGCAGAAACTCCGCCTCCTGGGGAGTCAGGTAACCATGGTACCAGCTGGGGCAGATAGTGGGGGTTCTAACTGATGATCAGGATGTTTTTTTTAACTCAGTTCCACCTCTAAAGGATTCTAGAATGCCCTGACCTCTGTTTCTCCAGGGGGAGGGAGGGGTCCACGCAGCAGAGGTGAAAGGTGGATGAAGGATTTGAGGCGAGGATGCCGGTGCTGATGGAGCGGCGGCGGCGGCATGGTGAGTGCCATAGACATTTCCTCTTAGGTCGAGCTCTCAAATTGTGCTGCAGGAAAAGAAAAACATTGGATGATGGAGGGAAGCGACGGGGCTTCAGCTTTGAAGCAGATGTTTGAGAGAACGACACTTCTTTGATGTTTCAGGCGGGATCTCATTGGTCGCTGCAGCTCCTGAAATATAGATGTGAGGATTTCATCAGCTCCAGCTGAGATGGGGAAACACCAGCGACCCGCCGCCAGACTTCACCAGCAGCTGAGGTCAACAATAAAGGAGTTTCAACGTGCTCCTTCCTCCACTCCCAGGGCAGCTCGTGCCCTGGAGCAGGACGTGGACCCACCTCAGGCCTCGTGAGCGCCATCCTCTCGCTTTCGTGAGGAGCCTCGCAGGTCTGACCTCCTTCCATGGCTCCTTCGCTGGCCTCTGTCTGCACAGACACCTTCCGCCCTCTGATCTCTGGCAGCTTAGAGCAGAGAGAGATGGAGGGTTTCAATCCCAGGACATTTCCTGGATGTTGGGAAGTTTTGATGAAAGTCCATGGGGGGCTTTTTTGGAGTGTGGTGTCTGAGGGACGCTGAGGGGCAAACTTCCTTTATAGATAATAGCACCAGGAAACAGAAACAGGAAACAGGAAGCATGGACGTGAAACTGCACCCAAATGGAACACAGTTGGCGTGGTAACACCAGGGGATGCTGAGAGGACCAGAGTAGCGGGTTCTGGTTCAGGGACACTAAAGTTGGCATTCACATGAGGACGTGATGGTCAGAACCACGAAGAACCATCGTCCACAGAACTCACCAGCTATCCTCTGCTGTGCGCCGTCAGGCTCCATGTCCTTCTCGAGGCTTCGCCCCCGCCTCCCGCCGACCTCTGGTCCCCTGAGCATCAAAAGGATAATCCTCAAGAATGATCATCTAGATCAAAGAAAGAGAACGTATCTTTATTTCTGGGAGGGTAATGAACATCTCAAGTTAAAAATACAAGCAGGACCTTTTTTGCTGGACTTTCAGTTGTTGCACAAACTGATGAACCTGCAGATGCAGGCATGAAATGATCATTTAAGGGGGGCTACAAATGTGGATCCTTCCTCTGGCTCGTCTCGCGCCCCCAGCCGTCCCCCGACTTCATCTGGATGGAACCACAGCCGGTCCTGTTCGGACTGCCGTTGCCCTTCGACATCCCAAACTCAATCGAGCTACTAAACCTCCAGTTACAACAAAAACCGGAGCTTTATCCCATTTGTGGCGCGTCGCCCCTCTTCCTCTTTGCTGGGGGAAGTTTCCTCCGTCTGGACGGACGGGTGTTGTTGGAGCGACATGACCCGCTGACCCGCAGGTTTTTCCAGAGCCCAGCGACTCTGTGAAGCTCCTGACTGAGGCGCAGATGAGAGACTGGAGGGGGGTCTCTGCGTTCCTGAGGAGGCTGGATGTGTGTGTGTGTGGGGGGGGGGGGGGTAAGCCCACTGACCGTAAAAACAATGGACAGCTTAGCCCCTCCCTTCTCGTGTTCCCAAATAGGCACTGCTTCCTGATACGGGCGCCGTCATGTTGAAACCGGTCCACTGGTCCAAGTCGCTGTGAGTCCTTGTATCTATGGCAACGACTGTCGCCAGTAATTCATGGCATCATTTTGTATACATACGTATGTGAATGTATATAGATTTGCTATGTGGACAGCTCTTTTACATTTTCTATTTTCCCATCAAGTCACCATTTATCATCCAGTCTGATGTGTGTGTGTGTGTGTGTGTGTGTGTGTGTGTGTGTGTTTGTGTGTGTGTGTGTGTGTGTGTGTGTCTTTTTTCCTTTCATCTTTTGATTGCAAGAAATATGCATGTACAAACAGGTTATCATGCATGCATAGCCCATCCAAATATTCTGTCTTTCACTTTATTTAATAACAATAACAATAAATAACATGTTATGTTGTAATAGTGTATAAAGGTGTAGATACTGTAGTGTAGATTCTTCTTGTTGTTAGATGATATTACTTTTGCATTTTTTGCACATTTTTTAAACACCTTTTCATTCTTTTTGCACATTGCTGTTGTTCTTCTTGTTTCTCTATTTTGCACTGAACTGCTGTAACAATTGAATTTCCCCAACGTGGGGTCAATAAACAATATCTCATCTCATCTCATCTCATCTCATCTCATCTCAATCAATTCCAGACGCTGATGGTTTCATAATTTGACTGTCGTTTGGCTGTATGAGAATCCAAATTTACAAACTTTTATAAACAAATAAAAAACACCACAAAAATACACGGAAGTTGCCGCAGAAGATTTATAATTTTAATACGTTTTTTGGAAAGATAATTCCTGAAGAACGGTCCATTCCCAGCGGCTCCATGTGTGGAAGACGAGGGTGGGATTCCGGTTCACCAAAGTATGAAAATGAAAGTTACTGACACTGACGAGATTCTACCGTTTGTGAGAAATCCTGGAAAATATTTTGTTTATAAAGTTATTACGTTATTAGATGCTTTACGAACCACAGTAGGTGTAAATGTTGTAAATGCGTCCGACAAACACCCCCGTTTGTGTCCCAAGATGTAACCGTCCTCAGTGCTCGCTGCCACTGCTTATCCCTCTTTGTCCGGTAGAGAAGGAGGCCATGGTAATTATGGCAGAATTTGCGTTTTTGAATGAATTATAGTGGAGCGGTGGATCATCCAGCATATACCGTGTGAGGACCGCTTTGCTGGCAATGACACACCGGAAGGTGTCAATTTAACGGACAGCACAGCAAGCAACGGAGAAAGGGTACAGTTTGCCTCCACGACACACATACTCCAAGATGGTTAGCCATCTTTAGCTAGCGTTAGCTGCTCAGCTAATGCTAGCATGAATACACATCTTAGACGATTTATATACATATGTGGGAAAATGTTTATTTTTTGTATGAATTTTGAGCCACTAAACACAACTGCAGTTAACGGTCTAATGTCGCGACTGCCGGGTTAAATCACATCGCTGCTAGCTAGCTAGCCACATTGAGTAACGTGGCTAGCTAGCTAGCAAGTGCAGGGACTAGCATGGATTAGCTAGGTACTTTCAACCACACATCTGTAAGTAATTACTTTAAAGAACAGTCTCTTCTACGTCCTGATAGGGATGCCAGATATTGGGCAACTAGTACTGTTTTTAGAACAGCTTTGTAAAAGCCTAACAGCGTTAGCCCTGCAGAGTTTACCTGACGTTTTTGGTGACCATATCCCGGTGTGACAGACACCCGAACGGGGGAAAGTGCAGCTAAAAGGATTTTGCAGACCTGGGCCGGCGTTAGTTACCATGAGTCGGTGGGGAAAATTGGGGTTTTTGTGACACTTTTGATCATTGTAGTCACGTGACAGGTGACCCTAAGATGTAAAAATTAACAACACTGGACAAAAGTACACAATATTAAACACATTAAAGAAACAAACATCTACATAAACAGCATTAAGAGGAGAAGGAATTAGAAAAGAATTCTTCATACAGATATGAAACCCACTGGCATGCAAGAAAACAAACATTTTTGCTTTTATTTGACATTGTTGATTCACATATTTGCTTTTGTTCTTTTGAAGTTTATTTATGTAAAGAACATTTTAGATGTTGGTGATTGTAAAGCTTCAGTTTCAATATTTTAGGATACTTTAAAGGGCCTATATCATCCTCTAAAAACCTGCTGTATGAACCCCTCCCAATCCACAAATATGAGTGTGTTCTCACACTGTGACATCACAACGTGAGGAACCGCCCCTTCCAGGAAGAGTCTGTGCTGCCAGCCACGCCCCCAGGCTAAAGCACACGCCCACTTTCTCAGTGGAGCTCGCGGCTAAACGCTTTCCTTTTATATGAACATTGGTTTTTGCAAAAATTCGATGTTTCTCGTTGGTGGGCGAAATGCAAACACGCTGCCGCGGTTGACGGCATAAAACGGGCGGCAGCCACAAGGAGCGAAAGGCGGAGCCACAGAGTTCGAGTCGTCTTACTTCCAGGTTGGAATATGAACTGCGAAAATCACTTGTACTTCTTACAGAATGCGTTCTTTAGTGTATATGGTTCATGGTCGTATTTCTGGCTATAGTTTACTCTGAAAGGCTTAAGAAAAGCAGGATATAGACCCTTTGACATCTAAAACCAGATTCCTACATTTCAGCTCATTTTTCTTTTCAGGTATGTTTTGTTTAAATGTTGACTAAAGTGTGGAAAAGCAATGTAAAGCAGTCAGTTGGCTCATCAATGAACCTTTTCTAAATCTTTTGATTTGGGGTCTTTTTTTGATTTGTTTTCTTTTTGTGTTTTGTGTCCAGTGTTGTTTTTCACACCTCAGGGCCACCGTAGACATGACCTGAAGGCTGATTCCAGCTAGCTGGCACGTAGCCTTCAAGACGTCGTCATTTTTAACTTTTTTTTTCCCTTGCATATGAACGGTGATATGCCACGTCCTCGACAGCCATATTAGATAATGGCTGCCGAATCGGGGAGGCTACTGGCGGGACAAGGAAAGCGAAAAGGTAGGACTCAATTTCACCCATCTCCCAAACAGATCGGAATCATCCATTACTGCGCTGCGGTGGGCTGCACTGGTGCTGTTGGCAGACCCGGTTTCCCATGTGTAACGCTCACGGCTGTCCACGGTGGTGGCGGTTTCTCCCAGAGTGGATCTGTGACGGCGGTTCATGTCAATCTTGCTGTCAGTGTATCTCCAATTGCGTTTCCTTGTTCTCATGTCCTAGTCTTTTCCTGTTTTCCTCATTGACCTTACCTCTTACGCCTCTGTTTGCGGCCCCTCCCTCTTGCCTGGGTCATTGGCGATTCTGGGCTTCATAACTTTGGTGATGACGCCTGGATGTTCAGCATGTTGTCCTCATGCCAGTCTATGTCACACCATTGAATCATTTCAACTTGTTGGACTTCAGAAAGAGCCCCAAGGTCTAAAGCTGCTCCACTCTGTCACTAAGGGGTATTGGCCAGTCCAAATGTTCTGCTGCACCTGAGTGGCGGTTGATTGACACGTGGTTTGGACGCCACGGGTTGGTCACCGGTGGTTCATCTTTTCCCCCCTTTCTTCTCATTTCAGCATCACAGATGAAGAGCCCGGAGAAGAAAAAGGCCAGAAAGTCCACGACTCAGGTACGCCGGACCCGTCTCACGCACGGTTTGTTCTCCTGGAGAACGGCCTCGCTAAGCTTTGCTGTCTCTCCTCACCGCTACCTCAGACGACGGGGTTCTCCCACCTGACGGAGTTCGCACCTCCTCCCACACCCATGGTTGACCATCTGGTCGCCTCCAACCCATTCGACGATGACTTTGGGCCTCCCTCTCGACCGAGTGGCGCCGTGGGACCTGGCGGCGCTCCGTTTCTCCCGAGTCCAGGTGGCGGTGGAGGGCCCATGTATGGAGGCCGGATGGGGGCGGGGATGACCCTGATGGGGGGCCCGGGGGGACCGGGGAGCGGACCCGGGCGCAGGCTGCCGTTTGGACCTCCGTCTAATGCTGGACCTCACCACCAGCTGGGCTTTGAGAGGATGCCTGGCTTTCCGGTGGGCGGTGGAGGGGGCACTGGGGGAGGTGGGGGTTTCCCTCCGGGGGGGCCCTCTCAGTTCAACATGCCACCAAATTTCAGCCCACCAATGCATCCTGGCCCCGGATTTAATCCCATGTTGTCCCCTGGGGGTATGGGGGGTCCTGGGGGTGGGGGTCCGCCCCACCCTCGGTTTGGGATGCCTTCACAACAGCAGCATGGACAGGGAGGGCACTCGTTCAGCAGCCCTCCGTTACATGGGGGGGGGGGACCTCGGGGACCTTTGCCTCCTATGGGGGGAGGAATGGGTCCTGGAATGGGTATGATGGGCGGGATGGGTGGCGGTCCTGGAGGCAACATGGTGGGAGGAGGGATGCCAGGGATGCCCCCCCAAGGACCGTTCCCTTCCTCACAGGATGGCCCGTATCCGGGTCCCAGTCCCCCAGGACCAGGTGGGGAGGATGGAAAGAACTTTGTGGGACCTCCTGGTCCTTCGCAGCAGCAGCTCAATCTAAATCCTAATGCCCCCCCCACCAACAACAACACCCCCGGTCCTCCTAACGCTAGCCAACAACAGCAGGCGGGGGGCTTTCCCGGTCACCTGGATGTACAGCAGCCCGGCAGCAACACGCCGGGTCAGCCCACGTCAGCCCCCCCGCAGTCCAACCCCAACGCCTCGCCCCCCGGCCCTCTGAACGGGTCGGGCCAAACCCAGCATCCTCAGTCCAACCAGCTGCAGCACCCCAGCAACGCAAACACCCCCAACTCTAACAGCTCCAATCAGCAGCAGCAGTCCACCCCCCCAAACTCTGCCCCCGGTCCAACGCCCTACAACCAGCAGAACAGCACTCTGGGAGCCGGGGGTCCTCTGTCCAACGCTGCTCCCAACTCTGCACAGAACAGCCTGACCAACAACAACGGAGGCCACACCCCAGGGAGCAACCCCAACCCCCCCTCTAACTCCACCTCAACCCCCAACACCCAGTCTCCTTTGCCTCCCGGACCCGCCGCCCCCTCTACCGGGCTCGGTCCTGGAAAGCTGGGCGGTCCCGGCATGGTGTTTCCTTGCGGCCACTGCGTGGCAGAAGTCCACGACGACCAGGACGCCATCCTCTGCGAGGCGTCGTGCCAGCGGTGGTTCCACCGCGACTGCACGGGCCTGACCGAGCCGGCGTACGGGCTGCTGACTCGAGAGAGCGCCGCCGTCTGGGCCTGTGACTATTGCATCAAGACCAAGGACATCCAGGCGGTGTTTGTGCGCCAAGGCCTCGGCCAGCTGGTGGCGGCTAACGAGAGCTAGAGGAAGAGCGGCTGTCAGCTACCAGCCCAGCGCTGGCTCCGCCCCTCCTCTTGTCGGTCACACTCATTGGCGTTCATGCTCGTACACAGCACTTTGAGCGACTCATGGCGAATGACCCCCCCCCTCCCCCTCAAAAGCCACCAGAGTCACATGATGATGAATGTTACCACGACGGTCCTTCACACGCCCACCTGCCAATCAGCACGGCACTGACACCAACGCACTACCTCAGACCGTTAAGACCGGCGCGGACGCCCGCCGTCAGCTCCCCACACGCATGTGACACGCTAAAAACCGTTCAGCCAGAAAAGAAACAATCATCCAGAAAATATCACCAGATTTTCTACCAACGAACAAGCTCCGCCCACCTTCCTGCAGATCAAAGCGTAACGCCGCAGCATCCAGTGTTTTGCACTTCCTGGTCTGCCGTTCAGATGCGTTCCTCTCCCGCGGCGCATCGTTTTGTACTCAGTGTTGAACCATGCCAAGGGTTCGATCCCCGCGCCGCCGAAGGAGCGTGTCGTCCTCCAAGAACTTGTAAATACTCCCACCAAACGTTAGTCTTGAACTTCCATCCGTTGTGAACAAGCTGTGGAGTCAGCAGTGAACAAAGCGATGAGTTGAACTTTGCTCTCGGTTGTGTTTCTGTACATTTTTGGCTTTTCTACGTTTGAGTGGCTCCTTTCCTTTTATCCGCAGTACACATGAAATGTGCTTTTGGGTGGTGTTTGCATAGCAACTAGTGACTAGTCATATCAGATGTGTATAGTCCTCTGAAATACAATTTAAAAAAATGAGCAAAGGGTTGCATGAGGAAATGCAGTAACTGATCTGTTTGTTTTCTGGTTTCTGTTCTGCAGGAGACTTTAAAGTAGACCAAAAAACTAAAGAGCAGAAGAAATTCAAACTGCTTTTATAAAGTGTTCATAATGGTTCTTCTTCCCCTTTTGTTCTTTTTTAATCTTCATCAAATGTCCAGGTTGCCTTTTCTTTCCTTTCTTCGTTTTGTACTGGTGTTTGTGCTTCTGCTCTGGCGCCCCCTGGTGGAAGCGGTGGGTATTACCACGCGGCACAGGAAAGGTACTGAACTCTTAAAAAAATGAGTTTTGTGTTGGTCCATTTTTTTGTTTTTGCAAATTGTATTAAAAATGAGGTTTTGAAACTTATTGTTCAGTTTGTTTCTCCTGCTTAGCAGCTCAGGTAACGAGTCCTGGAGGTGTTGGAAATGGAACCAGAACATTTTTCAGACTTTGTTTCTCCGTGATAAACTAGTAACTTTGGTTTAGGGTGATCCCAGAAACTCATTTGGTTCCTGAAGCGTTCTTTGGTGAGGGCAGCGGATCATTTACATCTTTAATTGATGAGGATTTATCTAAAGGCCTTCACGTTTCCTGACTTTGAACTTTGGTTGCCCAAACCAAAGCTGAGCCTCTGTAGTGGTAGTTTGGTTGATGGAGCGCGTGCCGCTCCTCTACCTGCAGTACTCTGAACAAATGTGACAAACACTGACATTTATACACTATTTACTTTCATATGGAAAAACATCTTATTTGGTTTAATTAATTATAATAATCTTTCATTTATTTCATAAATCTTCTGATTTTATTAACCAAGTATTATATTCATAAAACTAGATTCAACAATAAAGCTCCTAATTTTTATAATTTATTTAAAAAAACAGCCCCAGCACCTTCAGCGGCCCAGAGCCGTGAAAAAACCCTACAGGCCCCGCCCCTCGCCCGGCGTCTGTCCAATCAAACGTCCGCTGGGGAGGGACGCTCTGCTGGCAACAGGTTGCACTGGTGACCTGTTGGTTAGTTGGTTCCCTGAGAAACAGCTCGTCTCGCGACCCTCGGAGCGGACCACATGCTCGGACCCCTGACCGAGGAGGACATCCGGGAACTCGGTTGACCTGCACAGGTGCAGCTCTTTACCTGGCGGAGCCGAGCTCGCGCTCATCTCCGGTGTTTTTGTGGGGACCTGTTCGGCTGAGCCTTTGATGATTAAACCGACGGTCACCTGCTGGCGGCTCCACAGGTACAACCGAACTTCTGTCAACCGGAAAAAGTATCCTAGGAGCGCCGCTCCTAGCCCGTTTCCGCGCGCCTCTCGTGCGCGCGCTCTCCGTTGGGACTAATCGGATCTGTTGCGCTGCGTAAAGAGGATCTGCGGCGCGTCAGGAGCTGCAGGTGCGTCGCCGCTCCGTAAACAAGCCGCGGTTTCGACGCACGTCGATACCGACTGACCGGATAGGTGGGTGTGACGCAACAGGTGCTCCGGGGTCCGCGTGCCGCCGGAGACTCCAGGCATCTTCAGCTTCTCCTCCAGCCGGAAATCCCGTAAGTCGCTGTTTTTGCGCGCGTGAGTGAGGAGATAAAAAGCAGCAAATCATCTGCAGATTAGCTCCCGGTTTTCTAATCATGAGAATTTTATCAGAGTGTTGCTATTTATGGCGGGAAACGCTGCAGTAATGATCAGAAACTGCTCATTACTGTAATCATTTACGACCAGAATGACTGTCTGTGTCAAAGGCTTCCAGATCCTTCAACTTGAGTTTCTCTGATTCTACTTTCCACCAAAGAAACACGTTAGAGTGAATTAAAAAGCCTCAAATACAGAGAATTCCATTTCTATTGTTCTTTAAAGGTTTTTTTTTCCCCTTTGACGTTGGAAACATATTAGATTTAAATGTGTTTGCTAAAAGAAAAGCTGGAACTTGAAGGCTTCCGGTAGGGGAGCAACTCCTGCCTTCCTGCCGATGTGCCATTGGGCATGAAAACAGAGAACGCTCAGCCCGGATGCTGCCAGAGCGGATCTGCCACATTCCTGTTCCCGTCACAAAGCTCTTCCTTGTGACAGCTCAGAGAACAGGTGGGGGTGGCTGAGCAGGTAGTGCCCCCTCCCTCAAAGAGCCAGGCCGGTTTGGGGCTGCTCCACCTGTTAGAGTTTGAATTCAAACGTGACGTCATGACAGAAACTCTGGGGTTTCAGCAGCAGCTCAGGACGTCTCCATCCTGAAGACAACCCCCACCCATCCACGCCGTCCTGCCCCACCCTTCCTCGGAGGATGGATTTTAGAAGAGTCTACGGTGTTTTCATAGCCTGGTAGATTACCTGGACAGGTGATCAGGTTATTTTGGGTTAACTTGGGCCCACTAAATCCCTCCCATTTGAACCTGGTTTAATCTCAGGTTGTTATCAGCAAAGAGCGCCGCCGCCGCCGCTCACTGAACAACAACTGGTCCTTTGTTCAAACTTCTGTTCTCACAGCCCCCATGTTTGCATCATCATCATCATCATCATCATCATCATCGCCGCTCTGTGATCCATTCCAGTCTTCAAACGCTGCAGACGTTGGTCTGAATCCTTCAGCTTCTCCACCTCATTCATAGTCGGCCAAATGCCAAGGATCTGCAGGCCATGTTCACCATTCCTTTGAATCCACAAATGCAAACCACGCGCAAATGGAAAAAAAGAGGGGGGGGGGGGGTCTGGAATCCCGAGAATGTTTCAGAAAAGATCCACTAATCTGACTCTGGTTCAGGTGCTGCGTGTGGAGAACCAGAACGCCGCCAGGAGGTCATTGGAGAACGTTTCTGTTGGTTTAGTCAGCTGGAATGTGTCGTACAGGTGTGTGTGTGTAGGTGTGTGTGTGTAGGTGTGTGTGTGTGTGCACGCACGCGGCCGGTCACAGCAGCGAATGCTTGAACTGGTGTGTCCCGCTCAGAGTAAACACTGCGCCTGAGTGCTTCTGTGGCAGGATGAAGGGCGGCAGGACTCTTCCGCACAGCCCCAGGTGTTTAATGCTCCACGAAGCCTGGACAATAGCCGGATTATTTGACCCCCTGACTCTCATTTTGGAGCATATCAGGTGGACGTGTTTTGGCCTACAGTCCTAATTAAACGCAGTCAGAGTTAAATGAACAACCATCATGAATTCCTTCATTAACATGAAGCCATTTTCAGGCTTTTGCTTTGGATCAAATTCATTTTCCTTAAAACAATCCTGTATTGGGTTTCTCCATGTTGGAATCTTTTTCATGTGAAATGAAGCTGATTTGACTAAATCAGGATCAGACTTTAGACTTTATCTGTTCCCAGGGCAACACGGTTCCTTATTCCAAAAACGTGTTTGATGACTAAATGAAACCATATTTCTGATTCAAATGACCACAAACAGCAGCTCAGAAAAACACAAAGCCGCTTTATTTTTGGGTTTCTCTCTAATCAGCAGCTGAACAGAAACAGATTCTTGGGGGGGGGCTCTGGGTCTCAAACACTGTGGATCCGGCAGCTGGTCTCACTGAAGGAGGGCGGGGTCAGAAACCAACCAGGATCAGCTGATCGGGATCCCTTCTGTGGCCTTGAGAGGGTTTTGACACAGGACTTTGGTGGAGATGGGGGGGCAGGAGGGGCAGGTTCTGGACTCAGGCAGAACCTGCAGGGTTTTTTTCTGTCTTCTTCTCTGGGGGGAACACCGGAGATGGCCTTCGCCGGCCTTCGCCAGCCTTCGCCGGCCTTCGCCAGCCTTCGCCAGCCTTCGCCAGCCTTCGCCGGCCTTTGCCGGGCTGCAGACAGACATCTTTTGTCTTCCAGGCTTTTTTAGACCAAAGTTGTTTTTTTTTTAAGTTTCTAGAGCCTTAAAGGGAAAAAGAAAGAGAAAGCTGAGAGTCACTTGCGATTTAAGGAGTCGTGTCACCTGCTAGTGGCGGTTCCTCATCAGGACCGCCGTCAGCCGCCGTCTACCAGGAAGTGCTTCACGCTTCCTCTGCAGAGCAGCTTTATGGAAATGTTTGTCCAGTTTCCAGCTCACGGCTGACATCACTACCTCCATCTTCTGCTGTTCTCTGCATGGATGCAGATGTTTCCAGGATGGAGGTTTGAACTGAGATGCAGCTCTTTGGGTTTTAAAAAAGGCATAACTCTGAGTAATAAATCTAAATAATAATCCTCTTTTTGCTGAAGCTCGTCTATGGAGAAGCAGGAATCCTCATACAGACGTGGGGTTAATCAAATCTAGTTGCTCTATATCGTAATGTAGATATTTATAGAAAATATTTACATTCTACTTCATGGAAATGAGTCATAAAAGTGAGACTATCCATGCACTGAAGTCCTGACACAGACAGTTGATAGTTTATATTATTTAACTTTAGATCAGATAAATGAGTTGGTGAGCATAAACTAACTAGTCTGGTATAAATGTGTTACGTTTTACGGGTTCATTCTTTTTCTTTTCTTAAGTTTAGTGGAAATCCTTCCAGCTTTCATAATCCCTGCCAGTGTTTCCCCTCCTGCCTTGAAAAAAAGTTCAAACAGTTTTTCCTCATTTTGAATTTCTGACAAAAAAAGCTCAGAAAGCGTGAAACCGCTTCAGTTTGATCCAGTCTGGCTCCTTCTGGACGTCTGGACTCGTAGAGACTCTCAGCGTCCCGTTGGGCGTGAAAGCAAACACTCCGACTCGGGAATTGAACCTCCTCAGAACAGCCAGCGATGGCAGAAGGAGCGCCTTTCAAAGTGCTCTCCTCGTCTTCATCGTTCTCTTCTTCTGCTGCTCCTTACAGACGACAAGGAGCCATGAGCACGCTGTCCGCCGACAGGAAGCCGCTCGTGGATTACGGCGTTCAGATCCGCTTCATCAAAGACCTGCACGACACGGGGGGGGGTTTTCCCGATAAATCCAGGGGAAGTGCCGGCGCGGCCCCGCCCTCCAACAAGTACGGCGTGGCCGTGCGGGTTCAGGGAATCTCGGGTCAGCCCTACGTGGTTCTGAAGGATGGAGACAAGGGGGACTCGTATGGAGTACAGCTCACCACCCCCACCCCTGAGGGGTACAGCACCCTCCCCAAACTTAAGGAACCGGCAGAAGTCCCCAAACGGTACAGCCCCGCTGAGAGCCTCCCACCATCCCCTGCTCCACCTGTGGAGGATGAAGAGGGAGAGGATTTTGGGAGTCCTCTGAGAAGGCCCCCAGGGGACGGTCAGGCGGGAACACAAGGGGACGAGGAGCGAGGAGCTGGGAGGAGCAGAGACGGGGAAAGGCCCACACCTGAGCCCAAAGCAACGTTCGGCAGAACCGAGAAAACACCCGGACGGACTGTCCCGGAGGAGTACAACGAAGCGGGCCTGAAACCAGTCCGGTCCACTCTTGGACCCAGAAAGTTTACCCCAAGCGGCCCGAGCCTCACCAGCTCTTTGGGGAGGTACCAGGAGAAGAGGGCGCCGCCCACTTCCCCGCAGCAGCCCCGGCCAGAACCTCCCGCCGCAGCCATCGACACCAACTCCCTGGCTCCAATCACTAAACTCATCAGCAAGTTCAACAGCGGAACGCCGGGGGGCGACACCCCGCAGACCCGCGGCCGCTCTGGAGTTCGGCAGAGGCTCAACTTCGACGAGCGCACCAGATCCAGGAGCCTCGATGCAAGAAAAAACTCAGAACCAGAGGTTCTGCCTCCTCCCTCGTCTTCCTCTGTGAGCACGAACGAAGAGGCTCCGCCTCCACCCTCCAGTTTTCTGAAGCCTTCAGCTAAAGGAAGCGTAGGAAACGGACCGGCAACCGCGGCCAAGGAGGCGGGCCTGACGGCGGACCCCAGTCCACCAGAGAAGTCTGTTGCCACGGAAACGGTTCCTGCACCGAAGCCTGTAGGTACCAGCAGCTGGTCCTGGTGAGAACGTCAGAGAGGAGGGGTGCATCATGGGAATTCTGTTTTTTTCCTAAAGGTGGTTCCTTCCAAGAGTTTCCTCCAAAACGCAGAAGCTGCAGATGGACCAGAGGGTCGACTGAAGCACGCCATCCATGGCATCCTGAGGGACGGGTGAGGGCCCCTCAAAGGTCGGGTCAGACCGGGGTCGCCATGAACTCATCCTCTGACGTTTCTCCTCAGCTCCAGCCAGAGCCAAGCCTCGCTGACGAGGAAAGGCGACCTGGTGAGCGAGACGACCGACCGCTCTAAGGTACGTCCCGTCCCGCTTCCTCCCGTTTGTCCGTCTGTCCTCCTGAGCCGTTCGGGAGGACAGAGTCCGTGTCGTCTGTCCATCGCTAATCTGTCCCGGAGCGTAATCTGGATGAAATCCCGTCCTTCAGATTGGAAATGTTTCCAGTGCTGGGATGCAGTTGGTGTGAATACGGCTGAACCCTGGAGTCAGATTTGGACTGGATTTTTCTGTTTATTGCTTCCACCAAAATTATATTAAAGAAAAAATTCAAATTAACAGACAGATTGTCTTTGGTTCTCCAGGTTTAGATGAATTGTTTTCTCCTCAGTTTTCTGTCGGTTTAATTTTCTAATTTTTTTATTTAGCGCATCGATGAGACGCCACTACGTTTGTCAAAACACCCAGAATCCAGAAATGGGAGCCGTGTATGATGTTTATGAACATGTCAGGCATGTAGAGCAGGAAGAATGAATCCACTGACGGGCTGAGACCCAGATGCTCCACCCCACATTTATGCTGCATTAATGACAGGAACAACATTCCATCAGAACTTTTTTAGTAAAGATTCTGCTTCACATTTTTAAATCCAAGCAGAAAATATTATAGCTTCCTAAAATAAGGAAATTGTCTTTAGTCGTAAACAAATCAAACCAGGAAAAGTATTTGTACTTTTTATGACCCTAATAGATCAAAAGAAGTTTAAATCAGGAAACGGAGTTTGTAGATTTCATGAAGCTCAAAATAATTGATCTTATCTTTATCATATTTGAACAGAATTCCCTTTCTGTCCGTGTTTGTGGCGTCCGTGTTTGTGGCGTCCGTGTTTGTGGCGTCCGTGTTTGTGGCGTCCGTGTTTGTGGCGTCCGTGTTTGTGGCGTCCGTGTTTGTGGCGTCCGTGTTTGTGGCGTCCGTGTTTGTGGCGTTTTATTTGGCGTCCGTGTTTGTGGCATCCGTGTTTGTGGCGTTTTGTGGCGTCCGTGTTTGTGGCGTCCGTGTTTGTGGCGTCCGTGTTTGTGGCGTCCGTGTTTGTGGCGTCCGTGTTTGTGGCGTCCGTGTTTGTGGCGTCCGTGTTTGTGGCGTTCGTGTTTGTGGCGTCTGTGTTTGTGGCGTCCGTGTTTGTGGCGTCCGTGTTTGTGGCGTTTTGTGGCGTCCGTGTTTGTGGCGTCCGTGTTTGTGGCGTTTTGTGGCGTCCGTGTTTGTGGCGTCCGTGTTTGTGGCGTCCGTGTTTGTGGCGTCTGTGTTTGTGGCGTCTGTGTTTGTGGCGTCCGTGTTTGTGGCGTCCGTGTTTGTGGCGTCCGTGTTTGTGGCGTCCGTGTTTGTGGCGTCCGTGTTTGTGGCGTCCGTGTTTGTGGCGTCTGTGTTTGTGGCGTTTTGTGGCGTCCGTGTTTGTGGCGTCCGTGTTTGTGGCGTTTTGTGGCGTCCGTGTTTGTGGCGTCCGTGTTTGTGGCGTTTTGTGGCGTCCTGTGGCGTCCGTGTTTGTGGCGTCCGTGTTTGTGGCGTCCGTGTTTGTGGCGTCTGTGTTTGTGGCGTCCGTGTTTGTGGCGTCCGTGTTTGTGGCGTTTTGTGGCGTCCGTGTTTGTGGCGTCCGTGTTTGTGGCGTTTTGTGGCGTCCGTGTTTGTGGCGTCCGTGTTTGTGGCGTCCGTGTTTGTGGCGTTTTGTGGCGTCCGTGTTTGTGGCGTTTTGTGGCGTCCGTGTTTGTGGCGTCCGTGTTTGTGGCGTTTTGTGGCGTCCGTGTTTGTGGCGTCCGTGTTTGTGGCGTCTGTGTTTGTGGCGTCCGTGTTTGTGGCGTCCGTGTTTGTGGCGTTTTGTGGCGTCCGTGTTTGTGGCGTCCGTGTTTGTGGCGTTTTGTGGCGTCCGTGTTTGTGGCGTCCGTGTTTGTGGCGTTTTGTGGCGTCCGTGTTTGTGGCGTCCGTGTTTGTGGCGTCCGTGTTTGTGGCGTTTTGTGGCGTCCGTGTTTGTGGCGTCTGTGTTTGTGGCGTTTTGTGGCGTTTTGTGGCGTCCGTGTTTGTGGCGTCCGTGTTTGTGGCGTTTTGTGGCGTCCGTGTTTGTGGCGTCCGTGTTTGTGGCGTCCGTGTTTGTGGCGTCCGTGTTTGTGGCGTCCGTGTTTGTGGCGTCCGTGTGTGCTCCGTCCTGCAGTGGAGGGAACAGATGGTTGTCGGGCGGCACTCTGAGGTTCCTGTTACTCTGTTTTCCCATGATGCTCTCTGGTGGGACAGAACAGGTGTGCCGCCCCCTCTGAGCCTCGTTCATGCGACTCCATGCTGATGCTTTAAAGACCCCCTCCTCCTCTGGATCTGACCCCCCCCGTGGTGCCCCCCCTCCCTCCCCCGGCTGCTTGTGAATTATTCGTCTGTTCGGTCTCTTGGCAACGATGCACCTGCAGAGGAAAGCTGTCGGGGTGGAGGGGGCTCGGTCTCTGAATGCCATCAATAATGGAGCGGCGGTGGAACCCTGCACCGGGTCGGCAGAACCGCAGGTCTTTGTTCTAAACCGTCTCTGACAGAACGCTGACGTCTGCAGAAACGTCATGAGTTTAGTTTGGTTTGAAATAAAAATCTGGGTCATCAGAAAAGCTCCATCGTCTGTTTGAGTTCAGATGTGTTGGAATAGTGAGTCCGCTGTGACCGGGACTCCTTTTGGCGGCTCTGCTGGTTACCTGGATCAGGAGTGTTTTAGCCAATGAGGAGCTTCCATGGCAGCGGAGCCGGAAAACATGGAGGCCGCCGGTCCTGGAGGTCTGTAGTTTGACGCCGGGGTTGCAGAAGCGTCTCATAAATGATGTTAGTTTAATGAAGCTCCAGTCCAGATGAGGAAACCGTTCCATGTTTTTCCTTCCTGCAGCTTAAAACATTTCAGTAAATTTTGTTTTCTGTCTCATAACTGATTAGTATGATTATGATTCAAATGTCCCCAAATAAAAGGCGTTGTGATGATAATGAGAGCCTCTCTGAGGGGGAACCCAGGCTCAGAGGGAAAGTAAACCTCAGTTCTGTTCAGCAAGAGTCCTGGCTGATGCAGAACAGCAGGATCTGGAAACGGATTGAAGGAATCCGTGCAGCAAACGGCTGAGATCAGGAACGTCTGTAAGCCTGGCTTTGTCTGCGCTCTGGCTGTGTGGGAGGGGGATGGCGGCGCTTCCTGCTCGGGATCCGAGCCTTTCATGAGGAGCAGTGTGGGCGAGGAGGTGCTTCTCGCTCTGCAGCAATGTGTGGTTTCTGTGTGAGCTGGTCCGTGTCTGCTGCTCTGCTCATGTTCTCTCTGCTTTGGCGTTTTCAGAGGAGAGGATCTGATGGGATCATCAAAGCGCCGCCTCTGGAGGAGCAGCTCCAACTTTGCAAAAAGGAACTGCAGCAGACGCAGAGCGAGTACGACCTCCTTCTCTTTGGCTTCACCTGTTTCTCTGAACTGAACTGGCTGCATGTTGATCAGAAGCACGGTTGAGATCCGGCTGGCAGAACGCAGCCGCTGGTCGTCTTCATGAGCGTTTTGACACCACACTTACCTGAGAACACCAGACACCTTTCCCCACACAGAACCACAGCAGTTCCTGCAGAACAGAACCAGCTGATGGATCCATGGAGATCCTGAGACGGCCGGATCATCTACAGGTCTGACGGGGTCAGAGACAAAAAAAAAAGAGACAAAAATCCACCAATACGTTCATTTTTTTTTTACTTGTTCTGTCCAACAGCTGAGCAAACAGATGAGAGTTGAAGGCCTTTAGAGTTGGACAGGTTTAACCATCACAAAAAGAGGTGAAAGAGGTTTGAGAAACCAGAGTGTACATTTGTAGAAACCACTTTTTGTTTTATTATTATATTTTTTTAAACATTTTTTGCCTTTTTCAAGGCATTACTGGTCCGTTTCTCTGACGTGTTTAGTGAAGTCCGTTTTGGGCGCCACAACGGAGTCTGACGGTCGGTCGGTCGGTCTGACAGTCGGTCGGTCTGACGGTCGGTCGGTCTGACGGTCGGTCTGACGGTCGGTCGGTCTGACGGTCGGTCTGTCGGTCGGTCTGACGGTCGGTCGGTCAGTCGGTCTGTCGGTCGGTCGGTCGGTCGGTCTGACGGACGGTCGGTCTGACGGTCGGTCTGTCGGTCAGTCTGACGGTCGGTCGGTCAGTCGGTCGGTCGGTTGGTCGGTCGGTCGGTCTGACGGTCGGTCGGTTGGTCGGTCGGCAGCTGCAGCTGCTTTGTTGGTGAAGCTGCTGCATTATTGATGGTGTGTGTGCAGGCTGTCTGCAGAGCGTAAGGCCAGAGATGCAGCAGAGTCCCGTCTGCTCCTGCAGGAGGATCACTTGGCTCAGCTGCAGGAGGAACTGAGGAGAGTCTCTGAATTCCACCCCCAAGTGGGCTCCACGCAGACGGTAGGGGCACCAAACATGGCGGCCAAGCCTTTGGACGTCACTGATGCTCCTCCTCCTCCTCCTTCCACAGGATGTGATGCTCCTGCAGGGGCAGCTGGCAGAGGTCAGCATGCTGCACCAGCGGCAGGAGGAGGTGCTGCACCAGCGGGAGCGGGAGCTGACGGCCCTGAAGGGAGCGCTGAAGGAGGAGGTGGAGTGCCACGACAGGGAGATGGAGAGCCTGAGGGAGCAGTACAGCCAGGACATGGAGAACCTGAGGAGGACCATGGAGCAGTTCACACAGGTGAGCCCCTCCCACCTGCAGGGCGGAGCTTCACTGTTCAAACAGAATCCAAGTGAAACTCCGCTCACGGATGAAGATGTCCTCATCATCGTTTACATTTCTGTTCCAATGTGAGAGAAAAAGATCAAAGACTCGGAAAAAGGAGATAAAAAGTCTGAGGATCCACAACCGTCCTGAGCGAGCAGAACAAGAACCCGGATCAGTGCCAGAAAGTCCATTTGAGCCGCTTTGGAGGATCGTCTCATGAATACTTTAAGCTATTCACTGTAACTGAATCTGGACTGAGTGGCCCCTCCCCCCAGGCGTTCCAAACAGGAAGTGGTCAAACCCCCACTGGCGTCTAAGCGCTGGTACTCACTCATTCCACTGGTCAGAAGAGCCGTTCTGGTCCGATGCCTTCTGTTTGAACATAATCCTCTCCTTCAGGATCGTTTTCCTGTAGTTTCAGTGATAAACTGACCAATCAGATCCCTCAGTACTCGGTCCCTTTGGTCCCTGTCAGTCTGACAGAACCAGACAGAAGCTCTGCTCCGGAAACGGATCCGGACTGCAGCTTCTGTTCTTCCTCCTTGAAGAATCTCGACTGAACCGAACCCCCCCGGCGTCCTGCAGTCTGAGCCCCGCATGAACACTCCTACAAGCTCCTTTTTGTTCCTCATGCCGGTTTCTGTCTGCAGAGTCTGGAAAGAATCACAAAGGAAAAGTTTCTCAGCAGAGTTTCTGCTTCCAGAGGCTATTTTTGGCTTTCTGCAGGAGGAACGTAGAGCGTCAGGAGACTGTCGGGTGGAGCCAGAGAGCAGAGATGCTGCTGTTCTTTGACACAAACTCATGAAAGTTTCTGTCCTGATCTTCAGGAAGATTGTGTTTGTTGCTTTAAAACCAAATGCATCTTAGACTTAATGATCATACTGATTGGATTATAATCTCAGTTTCTTTACAATTCACGTGGATCTGAGATAATCCCAGGAAGTGAAGGAGCCCGTCTGCCGGATGTGAAAGCTTCAGGTGTGTCTGCTTTTGTGCGATCAGTCCCAGGAGCAGATCGAGGAGCAGCGGGAGAGGGTGAACGCCTCGGTGTCCGTGCTGCAGGAGGAGCTGCAGAGCTGCAAAGGTCAGGGCGAGCGGTGGAGGACGGAGCTGCAGGTCGCCTCGGAGAAGCTGCAGAGCGTCACGGACCAGTGAGTCTCAGAGGAGAGCAGACGCTGCTCCACAGCCATGGCCGTCCTCACAGCACCTCCGTGAAACCTCAGAACAGACCATCAGCCACACCTGACTGTCCAAAAATAAGGTTTTATTCCCCTGAGCTGATTTTAATGAAGCCTCGTTGTCATTTGGCAGGAAGTGGACTCGTCCCAGCCGCCATCCGTGAGGAAAAAACACGCTTCACTTTGTTTGCTTCTGGCAGTTATTTTGCTTCCAATCAGATTCCATCTGTAAATGTCTCTAATCTTTTCTGACAGACGTCTAATGAAAATCAAAGCTGAGTGACTTTTGAAGAAATCTACAGGAATCTACATATTCTTCTGTCATGACTGCATTCACAGTTAACCATCATTTAACATCTCTCTATAGTGAAGCAATACATTCTGTTGAAAATCTGATTTCTGGTTAATATTTTAATCAAGAAAAACTGTTGATTTGAATTTACTTTGAGAAACTAAAACTAAAGTCGGACTTCTTTTTTCTTTCCTCCCTTTTTTCCGTTACTCGCCGACGTTTGTGAAGCTTTGATGACAGACGTGGCTGACGGCTGCGTCCGAGTTTAAATGACTTTACGTTATGTTTAACAGCATTTACACTAAATCCTTCTCACACTTTCTGCTCCACAGACTTAAAAAGTCTCATTTGGAGAAGAAAAAAGTGGAGGAGGAACTCAAAGATCTCCGGGAATCCCAGCCTTCAACAGGAAAAGACTCTTCTGCAGAGACCCAGTCTCTAACAGACGTACGGCACATCTGTCTATCCCTCAGATTTCCTGTTTATTTCAAAAGCATATTTACTCCGGCGTGATCGCACACGTCTGCAGATGCTTCTTTATTCACACGTCTCTGAATGTGCTCTGCACCAAGGAGCTCCGGCGTTGCCATGACGACCTGGAGCAAACTCGCGCCCATCTGGACAGACAAAAGGCCGAGCTGGAGGAGAAGAATGAGGCTCTCGGCGCCCTGAGGAAGGCGAGCGGAGAGAAGGAGGCGGAGCTTCGGGCCGAGATCCGCCGTCTGAAGGAGCAGTCGGAGAGCGCCAAGGAGGAGCTTGAGAAGGCCCTCGAAAAGGCAAACGAGGTGAAGCAGACAGAGACGCTTCCAGAAAATAAAAGAAACTCTGCTTTGATCTCTGAAACCAATCCAACGTATCAGTGATTCTAAACGGCGTGCTGGTTCCTGCTCTGTAGGCGTCCTCTGCAGCTCAGACGGCGGTGGACCACGGCGCCGCGCTGGAGCTGCAGGAAACCAACCTTCGCCTCCGAGAGCGGCTGGCCCGCATGGTACGGCACACAAACAGATGAATGCCAACGTCCTCCCACGCCGGCGCCATTTTAGGCCAGACAGCAAAAGCAGTGCGAGCCCCGAAAAGAATCCGCTGGAGATGTTTCTCCCCAAAACACAGGAGGAAGTTTTTTCTCCTCACGCTCCCCTCAGGGAGGAAGTCTGCACAGTTTTAGAGCTGCAGACGGATGAATGGCTGCTCCCTGCATGCTGGGCCGGATTCAAACTGCTGGTTTCTGTCTTCACATGCCGACCTTCTGCAGTCCAAACTCCCACGGAGCTCCGAGCCCAGCGAGGAGCTGGAAGCGCTGGAGGACGAGAACCGGGCCCTGAAGTCCCAGCTGGAGGACGCCAAGAGAGGCGCCGGCCGCCTCGCCAAGGAGAGGGACGAGCTGAGCCGCCGGCTGGAGGAGCGGGAGCTGGAGCGGGAGGTCCTGAAGAAGGGAAAGGTGGACCTGGAGGAGCAGAAGAGGCAGCTGGACCGAGCGCTGGAGAAGATCACCAAGGAGGTGCGAGGAGCACGAGGAGCGGCTGGGAGGTGGGTTCTAGTTCACGCAGACCCAGTGAGCGCCTCCGCCCGTCTCCTCCCTCAGATGGAGATGATGATGGTGGATTCCCGGCAGTCCGTGGCCACCCTGCAGACGCAGCTGGACGACTTCCGGGAACGCTCCAGGAAGGAGCTGCTGGAAGCTCAGCGGAACGCCAAGGACCGGCAGGCGGAGCTGCAGAGGGCGCAGGCCAACCTGAAGGGCCAGCAGGAGGAGGTGAGGAGGAGCAGGAGGAGTCACGTTTATGCAGGGGTTGAACTTTTTTAGACTATAAAGCATTTTGACAAACGATTTCAAGTTATTTTTTGCTAAATTAAAACGGAAAAGTCCGTTTGTGAGAAAATGAAAGTGAAGCGTAGATGCTGAACAGCTGAATGAAAAAGAAACTTACAGGGGAAGAAAGAAATAACTAAATGATCAAAGTTGACCATAAATAAAGTGAAAACAGCACGATCACAAAAAATGTGTTTGTGAAAAATGCGAGTGCCAGGTATCAAACCAGCGAGCACCACAGCTCACGTGTCACGCCATGACGCCACCAACACGGAACAGTAAACATATCATATAACTGCTTTGGATGGTTTGGTGCTGCAGCGACTCTCTGGCATCCGGGAGGATTTAAAAGAAAAGTCAAATGAACATCTTGAAACAAAAAATACAATTTTGAAAAGCCAACAAACATGTCTACATTTTTATGTTTTATTGGGATAGATTTGACATTCTAGACGTGAGGGAGCTTTGATGGAAAAGCTGAAGGCTTTTCTCCTCTGTTGAGGCACAGCGTGTGACGTGATGCCAGAGCGGGGGGGGGGGGGGGGGGGATTGTTGAAAAGGAGGAATAATAAGACTTTGAAGTCCAAAACCTTGTGAGCATTTTAATGTTTGAACGGTGTCTCTAGCTGAAAGAATGCTGAAGTTATAATGGTTGAAAGAAGCAATGGTTTTCAAGGATTCCCATGTATTTCAGTGGAAATCCTGGAATGTGATGTGATGTGAAGAACCAAAAGTCACAGCTGGAAAAAGATGAAAGATCTGAACATTGGGATAGTTGATTGAAATATCTGAACAACTGTAGGAGGAGTTAAGCACAAAGATTCTGTAGGAAAGATGTGTTGAGTGATTTATGGCATTCAACCCATTAAAACGACTCAATAAAATAGTTTCAGCTTGGAAACTGTTTTTAAATCTGTAAAACAAAATACTTTTGATTTGTAGTTTGTTAAAAACTGACACACCAAAAGAAAGAACTCTGCTTTAAAGACCTCTGCAGTAGCAGCAGCAGAATGAGGAAGGGACAAATCCTCTGGATGTCCACCAACGTGTCCTCCTCCTGATCCTCTCAATCAGGTTTTCCGTCTGAAGAAGGAGCTCCTGACCTGCGGCGAGGACCGAGACGGCGCCCAGCTGGAGCGGGACCTCCTCAGCAACCGCCTGAAGCACCTGGAGAGCGAGCTGGAGTCCGAGCGGAGCTCCCACTCCGACAGAACCCGGGAGATCCGAGGTCTGGAGGTGAGGTTCCGCTGAAGACGGGTTTGAGCAAAGCGCCGAAACGCTGCTGTGGGGCAGCGTCCAGCCCAAGGGCGGTGCAGTGAACGCTGGAGCTTCTGTGCTGCAGGATAAGATCAAAACTCTGGAGATCGAGCTGGATGAGGAGAGGACCAGCGTGGAGCTGCTGAACGACAGGATCACCCGCAGCAGAGAGCAGGTACGGCAGCTTTGAACGCCACGCCCTCACGTCCGAGAGGCCACGCCCTCACGCCTGAGAGGCCACGCCCTCACGCCTGAGAGGCCACGCCCTCACGTCCGAGAGGCCACGCCCTCATGTCCTCCTGCGCCCCCTCAGGTCGACCAGCTCCGCTCGGAGCTCATGCAGGAGCGTTCTGCCAGGCACGACTTGGAAATGGACAAGAGCGCCCTGGAGCGACAGGTGAGGCTGCACACCCCCACAGAGACGCCAAGCGGCCTTCATGCAGGAGCTTCACCTGCTGCCCTCCTCTCCAGGTGAAGGAGCTGAAGTCCCGCCTGGCGGACATGGAGGGGCAGGCGCGACCCTCCGCTGGACTCTTGCTGCTGGAAACCAAACTGCAGGAGATGGAGGACAGACTGCACAGCGAGGAAAGGTTGGAGTCCAGAGTCCCACACTGAGACGTTCAGGTTTACATGAAATAAAACCATCAAAGTTCAAAGAAAAGGTTCCTGCTGCAGGACCCCCCCCCCACAAAGATTCTGAACCAGAACGGCTTAAAAGATCAGAGCGGATCAAACGTAAATCAAATCTCTGCTTTCAATCAGTAAAATCAGTCAGAAAACGGTTTTCTGATTTCTGTTCTGTAAAATAATAATAATAATAATAATAATAATAATAAAATGTTCACATGCTTGAATAACTACAAAAATGATCACAGTACTTCTGTCCTTCTAACCCGGACCTTCAGAAAAATAAGTTGAAAAAGCGTCCGACCGTCTATCTGTACATCCATCCATCCATCCATCACAGTGGATGGATGGATGGATGGATGGATGGATGGATGTACAGATGGATGGATGGATGTCTACCTCAGATTATTGGCATGTGTGCTCTCCTGTTTCTTGAGTTTATCAGGTTTTCTCATCATTTGCTCAAAGTTCTGCTTTACTGGACATGGCCTTTTATTTTGAAGGGGCTCACTTCCTGTTGCTGCTACACCAAACCATGATTGCTCCACCTCTGCTCTGGAAGGAACATAGTTAGTTTGAGCTCCAAAGAGCCGCTGTGGCTTTGGTTCTGCTCAGAAATGCTTTTCCAAACATTTTTAACCTGGAGAACTCACAGGGTCACATTTGGACGCTTTTTCATGAAAAACTAAATTAAGTTAAGTTAAATTAGTTCTTTCATATTTATCTTATTAAACTATTTTATATTTAACCGTTTGACACCCCCCCCCCTCAAGCAAAAACACATGATTTTCTTTTCATAGCTAGAAATAAATTCAGGCGTCGAGGATTTAAACAAATAAAGTTATTTAATAAAACTCTTATTGTGTTGCCGTCCATCTCAGGTTCCCTCAATATCCCAAGAATTTGACTGAAATTGAACATTTATGCAAATATTCAAAGGAAAGAAATGTCTGTCAAATCCTGTGAACTCTTTGGTTCTGCTGTCGTTTCATCGGCTGCATTGAATTCAAAGTGTTTGTGGCTGCAGAGAAAAAGCTACGATGCAGGCGTCGCTGAGACGGACGGAGAGGAAGCTGAAGGACGTGACGGCGACGCTGGACCAGGAGAGGAGCCAGCACGTGGAGCAGCGGGATCAGGTGAACGCCGCAGAAAGGAATTCTGGGAGAAAACTCTGGAGGGTTCTGCAGATTTACCGGGTTCTAGTTTGACCCAAACAGAACAGCAGAAGCTGGAGAGTCACTTAATAAACGCCACATTTAACATCCCATAATCGTTTTCTGACCCTACACCCATGATGGACCATCAGGAGGCCTCCTGATCTCCCGTCTCTCCTCCTCTCATC
The DNA here is from genome assembly GCA_023969325.1 of Oryzias curvinotus. NCBI lineage: Eukaryota > Metazoa > Chordata > Actinopteri > Beloniformes > Adrianichthyidae > Oryzias > Oryzias curvinotus. The sequence goes on along the minus strand of CM043716.1, from coordinate 9,728,434 downwards.
CAGTATTTGCAGCTGCCCCCCTCCCACAGACCTTTTTCCCCCCGTCTCCTGTAGTAGCTCCGCCCTCTAACCCCCTTCCTCTTCCTGCCCCCCCCCCCAGCTGTCCCTGCGTGTTAAGGGTCTGAAGCGACAGGTGGATGAGAGCGAGAGCGAGGTGGAGCGCTTGGAGGGAGTCCGGCGCAAAATCCTGAGGGAGCTGGAGGAGCAGCAGGAGCTGCAGGAGGCCCTGCAGGCCAAAGTCACGGCGCTGGAGAGCGAGCAGAAGTAGGTCCTCACTCTCACTGCTCCTCCCTCCATTTGACCTCCTCCTCTCCTAAACGCATGACCTCCTTCTGTCCCATCAGGAGGAAGTCCCAGCTGTCGTACCGCCCCGCCCTCAGCTCCACCCACTTCAGTTCTGAGGAGGAGGAGGAGGACGGATTCCCTGACTCCAGCCTCTCCTCCCTCCTCCACGAGAGCAACCAGCAGACCAGTAGCTGCTAGGAGGAGGCGGGGCTCTGAGAGGAGACGCGTGGGGAGGAGCGTCTGCTTGTCCATCTTCCTCTCAGCTCTTTTGTGTTTGGTTAGAACTTCTTCTGCTGATCTATTTGAAACACATCTACGTTGTGGTTCTGCAGAACAGCTGTGGTTACACGTCTCCACGGCGGGGTTTGAGCCGCGTGAGCTGCACGCTGTGTGTGTTTGTGTGTTTGTGTGTGTCCTCAGTGTTGTGTGCACCTCTGTTTTTGTACCTGAAAGAAAAAAATGTTTTTTTTTCTCTTTATTTAAAATCTTTTGAATGTTGAACTTTTGGGCCAAAAACGGAGCCGGTTTCTTTTTTTACCGTCATCTCTGTGTCTGTAACGGCGGAGACGTGGCAGAAAATGTTCTTTTACTGAGAGTTTCCTGCATAGGTGGATTCTTTTGCACATCTTAATTTAAATGCCTTCAATAAGCTCCTGTCTGCGTTTCCTCGCCACGGCGGCGCCGCTGCTTCCTTGGACTTTAAGGTTCTGTTTTTGTCTTTCTTTGATGAATTCTTGACCTCAGACTCCCAGCACATCTCTGTGAAAGCACACGGCTGTAATGAAGGTCAAAGGTGATCCTCTCATGTTTGCATGAACGTCTCGCACTAAAGCGAGGAAAGGAAGCGACTGGATTTCATTTGTTTTATTGACGCAGGGAAGGACTTTGTATGAAACATTTGATTATATTTAAAAAGAAAACAAAGAATGAATGAAGTTTCCTGTTTTTTTTTCCGACCTCACGAGGTTCCAGCTCTTCAGAACATGTCGTCTGTTTGGAAGCATGAAGGACGGAGGATTTCAGCTCAAAGCTTCGTCTAAAACCAGACTCAGACGGAGGAATCGATGCTGAATCTTCATGGGAAACATGGCCTCATTGGCTGTAAAATCAGAACCTGACGCTTTAGTTTCAATCCTTTCATTCATTTTACTGCTGCAGGTCAGCAGATAAACTGTCGACAGGAACCTTCAGTTGATCCTGAATATGAAACTTGTTTTGTTGCTGCCCCTTTATGTCATGAAAGACTCACTCTGATGATGGAGGATATAGAAAAAGGAAAAGAAGTTTTTCGTTTTTCTTTCATCTGTGCCAACAGTCGTTCAGAGATGAATTTGAATGAACTCCTGCCGCTCTGCAGAAACTGTCCTAGAAAACAGCATCATCATAAAAAGGCCGCCGGGAATGCTGGGAAAATACAGCAGAAGATGATGGGAGCGGTTACAAAAATGCATAACGGCCATATTTTTAATGAAGCTGCCGCCCCGGCCTGAAGCCCCGTTCTGCCGTCACAGAGGTCCAAACCCGAGACAAAGACGGAACCAAGCGTGCAGAAACATTTGGGTCATCCAAAACAAAAACTGTGGAGATCCTGTCTCTGTGCTCAAACGTCCACAACTGTGTTTGAAATGTGTGATTCAGCTTTTAGGCAGTTTAATCAACGGGTTTGGTTTGGTTTCACTTCAGGATCGAGTTTCTGAAACCCTGCAGGGACATTCAGATGCAGCAGCAGCTTCAGCTGCAGCTGCAGAAGCTGCTGCAGCAGCTTCAGCAGCAGCAGCTTCTGCAGCAGCAGCTTCTGCAGCAGCAGCTTCAGCAGCAGCAGCTTCTGCAGCAGCAGCAGCTTCTGCAGCAGCAGCAGCTTCAGCAGCAGCAGCTTCAGCAGCAGCAGCAGCTTCAGCAGCAGCAGCTTCAGCAGCAGCTTCAGCAGCTTCAGCAGCAGCTTCAGCAGCAGCAGCTTCAGCAGCAGCAGCAGCTTCAGCAGCAGCAGCAGCTTCAGCAGCAGCAGCAGCAGCAGCTTCAGCAGCAGCAGCTTCAGCAGCTTCAGCAGCAGCTTCAGCAGCAGCAGCAGCTTCAGCAGCAGCAGCAGCTTCAGCAGCAGCAGCAGCTTCAGCAGCAGCAGCAGCTTCTGCAGCAGCAGCAGCAGCAGCAGCAGCTTCAGCAGCAGCAGCAGCAGCAGCTTCTGCAGCAGCAGCAGCAGCAGCTTCAGCAGCAGCACAGTCACATCTCTCTCTCTTACTCTGAAGACTTCTCTGAGGAATGTTTCAGCCAAAGGTTCTGAGGAATTCCAAAGGTGCAGCATGTCGGTAACGTTCAGAGGGTTCTGAGGAAAGGCGTCCCAGCAGTCGCTCAACCGGACCTTCCACTGCCGTCTGTCCAAAGTTCTGCTTCATTTCTGAAGCATCTCAGCCGTCAGGATGAAGCAGAATCTGTTCCCATCGTTTTCATGGGGTTCCCTTTTCTTACATGAGTTATCTGAGGATTTAGTTTGTCTGATGTTCGTTTCCTGGTTTCTGCCTCAGACCCTGTTTCAGCTGTTTCACTTTCATGTTTTACATTTGGTTAAATTCTGTTTCCTTGAAGCGTTTTCAGCATTTGGTTGTTTAGGACCAAAGGCGTGTCTGTTCTATCTTCTACTGGTTTATTTAGCAGCTTGATCTACTCGGAACATCTCTGCGCCTCCTGTCAGCGTCCTGCAGGTTCCACAGAAACCTGCTGGTCCTGAACCGCCGTGGTCAAACATCTGCTGGCGTGCAGCGCTCCTCCCAAACCTGCAGGCGTCAAGGATGACAGCCGCTTAACAAGAGTTTAAACTAAGTCAAACCAACCTGAGGCAGGTTTGCAGGAACCCCGAGAATCAGACGTCAAGGCGGGCCGCTCCTCCACAGAACCACAGGCTTGACTGACAGTCGCTAGCAAGGAGGTCAAAGGTGAAGAACCTGCAGTAATGAGGAGTCATAGGAAACTGTTAAACGGCATAAAAGCTGTTCAAACAAGAAGACAAACATCGCAGAACAAGTTTGGATCTTCTGAACGACCATCACATCAAACAAAATCATCCGTTTCTGAAATTCCTGATAAAAGGTCAGAGTTCACGCTGAGCGGCGTCGTACAAACACCCATAATCCTCTGGTGGTTGACTGTAATGACGGAGGACAGCAGCCTGAGCAGAGGCCCCGCCTCCTCATCCAGTCAGAGCTGCTTCCATGCAGAGGAACGGCGTGGATTTGGGAAATGCTGGCAGCTTTCAGCGGCATCAGTGAGGGAAAAGGTCAGGACGTGTTTGTGAGAGCTGCTGGAAGTGACGGCGAAGAAGAAATGATCTGAACTTCAGAGTTCTGGAACATTTGAAACAAACCGATTGATGAGTCAAAAAAGAATCTTTCAGTGTTTGAAAAGTTTCTAGACTTTTGTCAGGTTTCTTCAGACGTCGTCTTTCTTGCTGACTCCTCAGAATTTTAAAGTTGGTTTGCGTTTTTCCAGCTTTCAGACTTTTCTTTGTGTTTGGGAGCAGTTTGATGAATTATTCAAGGGCGTTCTGACGTTGTCACGGCGACTGTCTGATGCTCGCAGCAGCTCTGGGCTGCTGTGTCAGAGCGGATGTCACCGAGTTTCCACCAAAGCTGAGTGGGATCAGACGAAGCCCGGCGGAGAACCCGGCGGTACCGAACAGGAGAACCTCTTTGGTTCTGCTGCAGCCCTGAGATGCTGCCTGAAAGGTTGGACAGAACCGGGGGTGCTGAGAGCAGAATGCTGAGGATCAGGAGCCTTCAGACCAAGGGGCTGCTGGGAAATGGAGTCTTCAGCTCCTCTGAAGTCAGACAGCTCAGACTGTTAGGAGAATTTGTGGTTTGTTATATTTTTTATTGTTGTGAATTTCTTTAGTTATGCCTCATGAAGCACACACATGGGATTCCTCCAAAGGAAAATGAAGTTATTTACCTTTAGATTTTTAATATGGCCGCTAAATGAAGCACAGAGACCTTCTGATCTTCTGCTGCACAACAGTCTGCAAACGCCGTAGACGAGCTAGCTTCTCAGTGCAGAAATAGAGAAACACAAAATAGAATCTAAAACACTATACGTTCAAATGCAAAATGGAATAAAGGCAGAAATGCAGTGAGTCAACAGTAATCTGCATTTTCCATTTATTAATAAAAAAACTGATTCTACAGCAAAGTTGTTTAAATGGTAAAAGAGAAAAAGGACAAAGGCTCATCAAAGTTAAAACAACTTTATAAAAAAATGTCTGTTTGACTTTCTTTTCATTTTGTAAATCTATTGCAGCAGATTTGTGGATTTTATTTTGAAAATAACTGGATGTGTAAAACAAAGGTTTAAATGTGTATAAAAATAAATCACTATTCATTCATTGCTGTAATTCTATGATTGTAAATATTTAAAAACTACATTTTATAAAGGAAGGACGTCCAAATCATACAAACAGTGTCTTTTTTGACATTCTTTGTGACTCTGAGCTCCTTATTTTACACAAAATGTAGCTAAAGCAACAATAATTTGGTTTTGAGTCGTTGAAAGTTTCAGGATTTCTTTGTTTTTTAAATGTATCCAGAAATAAAGCTTCACAAACGGCTCTGTCATCTCCAATAAAGAGGCAGCTTAGTGTTTTTCACGTTAATTTATGATTTTTTTGTCGTAAGTTCATGACGTTTACATGAAAAAGTAAAACATTTAGCCAATGACTGTCAGAAATACACAACTTTATTCTGCTGATTTAACAGTTGTGACATTTTTCCCGTAAATGTAGGACGTTCAAGTGATCAAGTGTGTAAACCGGTCCTGAACTGTTGTCAGAGTGTCGTATTCATAAACTCTATAGCTCATATTGTTGTTGTTCTGTCATTCTTTTTAAATAAACTTTATTAACAAATATTGTACATACAAAATGGCTAACATTGGATATTTTGTTGTTTTTGTGACGCTCCTGTACCGGTACTGCTCCTCCTCCTCCTCCTGCCCCTCCTCCTCCTGCTGCCCCTCCTCCTCCTCCTGCTGCTCCTCCTGCTGCCCCTCCTCCTCCTCCTGCCCCTCCTCCTCCTCCTGCCCCTCCTCCTCCTGCTGCTCCTCCTCCTCCTGCTGCCCCTCCTCCTCCTGCTGCTCCCCCTCCTCCTCCTGCTGCTCCTCCTCCTCCTCCTGCCCCTCCTCCTCCTGCTGCCCCTCCTTCTCCTGCTGCCCCTCCTCCTCCTGCTGCTCCCCCTCCTCCTCCTGCTGCCCCTCCTCCTCCTGCTGCCCCTCCTCCTCCTCCTGCTGCTCCTCCTCCTCATGTTGTTGTCCAAACTTCAGCAGAACTTCTCTCCGCTCGGATGAGTCTCCTCTGCTTTGGCTTCACTCTGTGATGAGAAGATGAGCGGCGGCGTCTGGCAGCTGTCAGCGGAAAACGGAGGAGAGGATGGAACCAGAACCAGAACTGGAACCGGAGGCGTGAGTGATGTTTCCATGTCAGCATGTATTTGCGGCGCTGAGGTTACACTGAGAGGTCCAACCGGTTCTAGACCTGAAATCTGCTGTGGATCTGAGAGGTCCTGGTCCTGGTCCTGGTCCTGGTCCTGGTCCTGGTCCTGGTCCTGGTCCTGGTCCTGGTCCTGGACCTGGTCCTGGACCTGGTCCTGGTCCTGGTCCTGGTTCTGGTCCTGGTCTTTGCTTCCATCCAGACCTCTAAAGGAGGAGAAACATGAAGAAGGTTCTTCATGTTTCTCACAGATGCAGAACCTCTGGGGTCACAGATGTTTGTCCACATCTGTAGGACTGATAAGAGCTCAGAACCCAACAGATCCAGAACCCATCAGAATCAGTGATGAAGCTCAGAAACCCTGAATATCTCTCTGTTCCGTTCAGCCTTGAGGGAAATCCTGCTTTTTAAAAGCCTCTTGACTTTAGCGAAGCCTCCCTTCAGTTCTCACCTGAGGCGACTTTCCAGCAAAACCATTAGTCTGCGGCAGGAATCCGGCGAGGTGCAGGAATGTGCCGGACCGGTTGGTTGAGAATTCCAGTTCCTCATCTCTGCTCTCGTAGATGTGCTGCCACTAATGAGTGGAAACAAACATCAGAGGCTCTGCCGCGTCTGCAGAACCGGATCGTTCTGTTGTGGCTTCTGTCTTTCTGTCTTTTGCGGCAGGAGACGCCTCAGTCCTGCTATTTTTGGTCTCATTGTGGAGAAGGACACGTTTAAATGGGGACGTCTTTTCAGTGTTTGTTGAACGCAGGAACCAGCAGGCCTGTTGGCAGCTTAGGGTGGTTGTTGTGTGGTTCCTGCCCCGCATCCGGGTATTTACATGTCCAGAGAAGAACTGAGGCGGTTTTGTGTTTCACACTGACAGGATTTAAGGGATGTTTGCAGTCATCATAACTCCCAGCTGAGGAACACAAAACACCCAACATCAGAAGTTTATCGTCTCTGATCCATGAAGGTCCAAAAAGCTGAAGAAAGGATTTCATGTGACAAACATTTCTGTTATTTAGCATTTTAGTATTCATGGATCAAAACTGCATGTTTGTGTTGCTAACATTCCTTTCACTATCTCTGCTAAAACAAAATGTCTTTTCTATTTCTTTTTAATACAACATGAAAACAGCTACCAGTACTCTCTGGACTGTCAGGAACCGGTCCTGAAGGAGACCAGTTTGGCCTCAGAAACTTTAGCATCTCATAAATAAATATAAAACATGACAGAAACTATGGATGACATCGAAAACTGGAAAATGTGATGTTTAAAAGCTCTGAAGTCCCCCTCCCATCGTCGTTTTCAAAGCGTCACCGGTCCTCTTTTCATCATGATGAGGCTGTTTTGAGCCAAAATCCAAAAACCTCTCAGTTTCTAGGACCTTGTTTCTGCAGAGCAGCAGGAGGTCATTAGAAATTCACCTCTGAGTTGTGGGCGGGGCTGTTGGCGTGGAAGTAACCCTCCACTGATTTCCCATCATCCCTTTATTTACAGCTTTTCCACTAGCTTACAGCCCTCCCACCCCCAAGCTAACATTAGCGGAGCAGCAAAGACGGTGAACCAGATCCATTCCATCCGTCCAGTTCCTGATCCAGATTCCAGCTCAGACCAGGAAAACAAAGACCTTCATGGATCTGTTGGTCTGACAGGTGGATGATCAGAAAGGGGCGGAGCAGAGATACTTTGGCCCCGCCCAGTGTATTTTCTACGTCACACTTGCAGTCCTTTTCAAACATCTTTTTCCTTTTCATCTTCTCGTGAGTCGTTTGAACAAGAAAAGCTCAAAACGTCATTTTAAGCTAAATTCTCTTCATAAATGTGCTTCATCATCAGAGAAAAGACACCAAAGTGTGAGTTTTCTTCAGAGCAGGTCTTTGACACGGGTCAGGACGGCTGTGGATGAGCAACCTAAACCTGATCAACAGAACCGAGGAGACGTCTCCAAAAACCCAAACCAAAGTGCTGAAACGGACCTGTTCTGGAGCATTTACAGCTGATTCTAAAGTGCCACAAACTGGATTTCTGTTGGTTTCAAATCCAATCAGCCAAACGTTCATGCAGGACTCCACAGGAAACGATCCACATCCACGTTTAGCTGGATCCAAACCGCTTTTGAGCTCCAGACTGGGACGGACAGAATCTATCAGCTGTTTTAGACACCTTTTCTAAATGTCAAGTCTCTTTATTGCAGTTTTGCCTCCTGCATGTTTGAATAACACGCTAAAATAAATAACAATGATCAACAGCATTAGATAAATGAAAACAGAAAAGCGCCATTAAAAGATGAAAGTTTGAAAGTGGAGCCGCACAGCCGCTCTGAATCCCGAAGAACAAGCAGGAACACGAAGACTGAAGTCTGGCTTCCGTTTGACTGTTGACTTTGAGGACTCTCCCTCTGCCGCCGTTACATAACCAGGCTTCATCCACGGCTCTGACGTCATCCACCTGCAGGACACATTCCTCACAGCTGTGCTGCCTGCCTCGGGGGCTGACCTCCTCACCTCTGGTGCTGCTTCATGGATGGGAGGTTTTCACATGCAGTTATCAGCTCACAAACACACGGAGAGTTCCAGAGGAAACGTCTGCTCCATCTGCAGCATCAGGCTCCTGCTTGGACTGGCACTGCAGCTCTGTAACCCGAGGAAGATGGGCTGGGCGGTGGCTGGAGCCTCGCCCAGCCCTGAAAGGCAAACAGCTTCACCCACGCTGAGTCACTCAGAGCGCCTGGATCCTGGCGGGCGGATCATCCCGGACTCTCCGTCTGCTCAGGTTTGGACCTTCTGAGGCTGTTTGGTGCTGATCCCTGAGGCCGGAGAGGCGGCCTGTGGTTCTGCGGTTGTTCCCTTTAGTTTGGATCACCGGGAACTTTGTGGTTTCTGGTTTTATTCGGGTTTGTCTGGATGAAGACGAAGGATTTGGATTAGAAACATGTCTAAATCCGTTAGGCTTCACTTTCTCTTCTATGTTTCAGTTACGTCTTATTTATTGGAAGAATTGCATTCTGGGTCTCTAGTTTCACAGATTTCTGCCACAGATTTGTTTCAGGTCATAAAAAATCCCCTTGGCGAGTCCTGAACCCTAAATTGCTCGTTTCACGACTTCCGTGGGTAATAAATCTGTGAACAGCTCCATCGCTTTGAGAACATCGTGTGACGTGGACGCTCTCGTGCACAGAACTGTGTGGTCTGATCCAACAGGGAATCTGAAGACTGAGCCTCCTGGCTTTGAGGAGAGAGTCCGGACCGCCGATCCAAACCAGAACTACAGAGAATTCTGTCCGTTCAGATAAATACCAACCTGTGCCTCAGGCTCCAGACTCCTTCCACCGTCCTGCAGTGAACGAAGCTCTGAATCAACACAGATTGGAAAAGAAAGTCTTGCTGACATGAGAATGTTTGGAAGCTTCCAGATGGGGTGGAAAGGGGCCGGCTCAGGGTTTGTGTTTGGGACTCCAGAACCTCGCCAGCAGACTTTTGATCAGTAAGAACATCGCTGATCGTCACGGTTCAGTCCATTTCCACCAATATATGAGCCTCTGACTGTACATGAGAACTGGAGTGAGTGGGGTCCTTAGACAATGGTTTGACTCCAGCAGGTTGGGGGGGACGGATGACCGGCAGAAGTACAACCATCTGTGCGGCTTTGGTGGACTGGTAACCGCACCCCCAGCTCGACAGTTTTCTACATGTCATTACTAAAAGCAGGGTTCTGTTCCGACATCCAGCTGTGAGGACGCCCAGCCTGCCTGCAGCTCCATCTCCATCGCACGGCTTCACCTTCAGAGGCTTTCATCGCTCATGCAGCTCAGCCGGCGGCGCTGATCTTATCTGTTCTGCTGGAGAGACTTAAAGGGCTCTTGTCCTTGCAGAACGCGCCCCGTCATGTCAAGCTGAAGTGGTTCCTGAGCTGATTGGACAGACCTGGGGGGGCTTGACTCTTGGCTTCAACAACGGAGGCAGATGTTCCTTTATGAGGGTCTAAAGAGTCCGTCACGTGACGCTCCCTGAAGAGTCCTCACATGAACACACCACATCAAAGCAGAGGAAGCATGGGGCTGTAACTATGGCGTCTGAACGTGCACATCTGAACGTGCACGTCAGAGCTGCTGAGCTGCAGCACGAGCAGCCATTAAGGCCGGATGTTACCGAGCCGTTCAAAGAGAAGCAGAACTTTCAAGGATGAAACCTGAAACCATCCAGATCATGACTGGGAGAGACGGCCAGTCCAGGTTCGGTTGGATCTTTTGGCCCGAGCAGAGGAGGAACGTGGAGAACAGGAAGTCTTCTCTTGGCTAAAGGGGAACGTCTGTAGGGATGGTGAAGCCCCCCCTGTCTGGTAGAAGGAAACCAGCACAGCTTCCTGTTTGCACCTGCAGGACATCAGCGATGAAACGGTTCTGACTTCATCAGCTGGAAACCAACCGATGATCAGAGACTCGTTTGCCGTTTCTCTGTTCCTGTTCTGGTGAAAAATGCTTGGAGTGAACATGAGGGTTGGAAAATAACTGCTAAGAAGAAAAACTGATCAGGACTCACTGGTTCAACTACTGACTCACTGCCACGACACACACTTACCGTTAAACCACAACACAAGAACACACACGCAAACGTGCACACAAATGCAGACACAGGAGAGTCGGGATCCAGATCCATGAGGATTGACAGACCAAAGCACCCCAATGATGCAAACAAGGAGAGACTCTGGAGCAGGATCCTTTATCCCTTTATGGAAGCTGCAGTAAAGGACATCTATTCATGACATCATTCTCCTGAATTTCTGGTTTGCTAATGGTTTTAAAAGAACGTGTGACGAAAGATTCCCAAGTCCTCCGTGTCGGTTCCCTAGGAGACGGATGAAGGATGTTCTGAGTTTGAACTGCTTTTATTTCCCAAATGATCCACGTTTTCCGATTTGGTCAGAACTAGCAGATGGAAAAGCCTTCAGGTGTGGTGGCTCTGTCTCTGTCAGGTAAGGACGCAGGTGCAGAGATAAAAACACAAACCCAGGAATTCAACAGGAACATGTGGAGGCACAGAGAGCCAGGCTTAGAACAACATCTGAAGACAGAATATTCCTTAAACGCAGCAAACTGCCGGCAGCTCAGACAGCTTTATCCACAGGTGAGTGGGCGGAGTCACAGCCAGCCCGCACAGAAACCCAAGAAAAGACAAACTTAGAACCAAAAAAACCAGTAAATCCAGCCAATGGTGACATGCTCGGCTGCAGGCGCTGAGAGTCGAGCATCCTCAGAACTTTCTAGAAAACCTTCTGCACTTTCAGCTCTGTCTTTTTGTCCCCATGCAGACTCAGGAGGCGCCTCTCTGCCGCTCAGGGCCGCCCAGAAACCAGGTACCACGTCTAGAACCTTCCTCTGGTTCCATTCCATCCCTCCTGACCGCCAGAGGATCCTTTTGGCACAGACTTTACCTGTGACCTCCGGGTGACCCACGCGAGGCTGTGGCACCAGGAGCGCCGTCCCAAAGTCTTCTCACAAGAACACAAGGAGCCGGGAACTCTGGCAGTCATCTGGGATTCATGGAACCGTAGTTACAGAACTCTGGTTCTTCACACTCAAACATGACTCTTTTTTCTATCAAAAACAGGAGAGCAGCATCGCAGTTGTTCTTCCACAGAGTCTTCAGAAGCAGACGCTGACTCCTGCCGTCACCAGTCCTGCAGGAGGAACCACTGACGTCATCAAGGTTAGCGTGTTGGAATGCTGAGTCGGTGAGGAGTGTGGGAGCCTAACGCTTTCCTGTGTTGTTGACTCCAAGGTCTTTCTGGGGTCCCGCCTCAGGAGGCCTGCGAGCGTCAGAATGCTGTCAGATGAGGAGTCGCAGGTTCAGGAGGTCAGTGGTCTTCAGGTGGAGCCGGGACTCGAACGCAGAAACCTGCAGGCCTGCACTGACGCTCTGTGCTTTGTGCTCAGGTGAGATACTGTCTGAAGACTCTGAGGGAGCAGATGGCAGCCAGACAGAACAACAACAACAACAACAACAAGGTGTGTTCAAGACTCCCATCAGAAAGTTCAGCTGAAGCCGGCTAGACGCTGCCGCACAGCACCTTACCCTCCTTTGAACGGCAGAACAGTTTCCTGTTGCTATAGTCCTTTGTCCCAACAGTCTGCCATTACCTCCATCACACCTGTGCAGGTGGAGGGAAACGCACGCTAAAGACGCCGCCAGCAAACACAGAAATACAGCCAGACGCAGCAGACATGCAGCCGACATGCAGCAGACATGCAGCAGAAATGCAGCAGACACGCAGCAGACATGCAGCAGACACGCAGCAGACATGCAGCAGACATGCAGCAGAAATGCAGCAGACACGCAGCAGACATGCAGCAGACATGCAGCAGACATGCAGCAGACACGCAGCAGACATGCAGCAGACATGCATCAGACATGCAGCAGACATGCAGCAGACATGCAGCAGACACGCAGCAGACACGCAGCAGACATGCAGCAGACACGCAGCAGACACGCAGCAGACATGCAGCAGACACGCAGCAGACACGCAGCAGACACGCAGCAGACATGCAGCAGAAATGCAGCAGACACGCAGCAGACATGCAGCAGACACGCAGCAGACATGCAGCAGACATGCAGCAGACACGCAGCAGACATGCAGCAGACACGCAGCAGACATGCAGCAGACATGCAGCAGACACGCAGCAGACATGCAGCAGACACGCAGCAGACACGCAGCAGACATGCAGCAGACACGCAGCAGACATGCAGCAGACATGCAGCAGACACGCAGCAGACACGCAGCAGACACGCAGCAGACATGCAGCAGACACGCAGCAGACACGCAGCAGACACGCAGCAGACATGCAGCAGACATGCAGCAGACACGCAGCAGACATGCATCAGACATGCAGCAGACATGCAGCAGACATGCAGCAGACACGCAGCAGACATGCAGCAGACATGCATCAGACATGCAGCAGACATGCAGCAGACACGCAGCAGACACGCAGCAGACATGCATCAGACATGCAGCAGACATGCAGCAGACATGCAGCAGACACGCAGCAGACATGCAGCAGACACGCAGCAGACATGCAGCAGACATGCAGCAGATACGCAGCAGACACGCAGCAGACATGCAGCAGACATGCAGCAGACACGCAGCAGACATGCAGCAGACACGCAGCAGACATGCAGCAGACACACAGCAGACACGCAGCAAACATGCATGAGACACGCAGCAGACACGCAGCAGACATGCAGCAGACACGCAGCAGACATGCAGCAAACATGCATGAGACACGCAGCAGACACGCAGCAGACACGCAGCAGACACGCAGCAGACACGCAGCAGACATGCAGCAGACACGCAGCAGACACGCAGCAGGCACGCAGCAGACACGCAGCAGACACGCAGCAGACACGCAGCAGACACGCAGCAGACACACAGCAGACACGCATCAGACACGCATCAGACATGCAGCAGACATGCATGAGACACGCAGCAGACACGCAGCAGACATGCAGCAGACATGCAGCAGACACGCAGCAGACACGCAGCAAACATGCATGAGACACGCAGCAGACACGCAGCAGACACGCAGCAGACACGCAGCAAACATGCATGAGACACGCAGCAGACACGCAGCAGACACGCAGCAGACACGCATCAGACATGCATCAGACATGCAGCAGACATGCATGAGACACGCAGCAGACACGCAGCAGACATGCAGCAGACATGCAGCAGACACGCAGCAGACACGCAGCAAACATGCATGAGACACGCAGCAGACAGGCAGCAGACACGCAGCAGACACGCAGCAGACACGCAGCAGACACGCAGCAGACACGCAGCAGACACGCAGCAGACACGCAGTCTGTGGGGGCATCAGAGCACGTTCATGTAGGGCAGGGGTAAAAACCAAACTGCCCCTCTCCCCACTGCCAGACGGGTCACCTTCTTCAGGTTTAAATTATTAAACCAAATCATCCAAAAAGTTTGACACGAAAACTGAAAAAATAACAAATAATTTCCAAACAGACTGAAGAAAGTGGTTGATGTTTTTAATTAAACTCCTCCCACCAATTTGATCTAAACTTGACTCCTCCCCCTACCAACACTTCGGTCTGAACTAGACTCCTCCCATTTCTCCTCCCACAAATTTGATCTAAACTTGACTCCTCCCCCTCCCACCACTTTGATCTGCGCTTTAGATATTCCGGTTTTTCTTGTTTCCAGGTTGGAACAGTTGGTCAGAGGATGAATTCCATGTAGACATCCAGACACAACCTTCTGGATTTACCCAGATGTGGGACACAGAATGGTGCCCCCTGGTGGTGGCGTTTGTCACAGCGCTGCATCATATTATAAACTAGTTTCTAACTTTTGATCTGTTTCTAAATTCACAAAGAAAATTCAAACTTTCACCGTAAACAGTAATAAACTACAAATCCCTGTTGTTTGTATGTTTGTTTGTGTGTTTCTGTTTCTCACTAAAAGGAAAACAGGAAGTGACCTTGGTCTCTCCTCAGGTCCCAGCTGGTGGCCTCAGAGTGATGCCTGATGGCGTCCCGCCTGTTTCCGCTGACGCTGCGGTCCCTGATGCTCATGTAAGATTTTCTCATTTGAATGTCTTTGTCTTTTATTCAAAGCTTATTATTTGTTAATAAAATAAAGTGCTGCAGGTTCAGCCTCCTCCTCTTCGTCCTGCTGCTGCAGAGGCTCCTCCCCCTCCTCCTCCTCACCGGCTGGGCTACATTCAGCTCTTCTGTTACATCTCTCTGCATTCGCCTGCATGTTTGCTGGAAAGCTAAAGCTTGTCTGTAGCAGGCAGAGAGGCGGCTAAGCGTTGACCTCAAAATGTCAACGTTAGTCTGGGAGGAGAACTCTTCTGTCCTCCTAACAGGAGCTAAAAGAGGAGCATCTCCACCGCTTCACCTCCTCCTGCTCACGTCAGTGACGCTGAAGTGACAGCATGTCGTTTTCTCCTCGCTGTCAGGTTGGGGATGAAGAGCAGGAGAGCGGGAAGCTCAGGGAGGTCAGCAGAAGCCTCTACGCCCGGCTGAAGGAGATGGAGAAGCAGCATCAGGAGGAGACGGACAGACTGCAGGTGTGGTTCCGTTTGTGTGTCAGCGTTTCTGCCGCCAGTCCGGACACGCCCCTCTGGTCCTCTGCCCGGCCCGTTTCCACCAGAACCATTTCAAGGACTAGAGGGAGCATGAAGGGATTTTGTCCACAGACCGGCAGGCTGTGGGATTGTCCAGTTTACTGAAGGCATCGACTAAACCCCGCCCACTTTCTTAAAAGTTTCTGCATAAAGGTTTCTTTTCTGTGGTGATGAAGCTGAAGCTGCCTGTATACATGCGTAAAGAGCCTCGGGCCTCACGCCGCGCTCCTTCCTCCAGGAGGAGTCCAACCAGCTCCGGGCTCTTCTGGCCGAACGGTCGGAGCGGCTGCAGAAAGCGGAGCAGGAGTCCAAGGAGAAGGAGCAGCAGGTGGAGGAGCTGCAGAGTCTGCTGCAGAGCATGGCGGAGGAGAGCAGCCACCTCAAAGACAGGGTGGCTGAGAAGGAGGCGGAGCTGCTGAAGCTGAAAGCAAACGAGGAGGAGGAGCAGAGGTGAGGAGGAAGGAGGTCAACATGTAACCTGAAAGTTCTGCGGCGCCTGATGAGATGAGATGTTTGCTGGAACGTCCTGAGGTTTGTCTGCAGGAAGGAGGTGTCTGTCCTGAAGGAGAAGAATCGCCTCCTGGATGACATGCTGAAGAGTCATCAGAGGAAGGTTCGCAACATGATTGAACAGGTACAGAGGTGCTTCACAATATGCTAATGACCCCCCCCCCCCCGAGGGCCCACAGAGACGCAGGGGGAAGATGAGGTCCTCTAAGCAGCTCTGCTGTCACGTCACACGTCTGTGTGTCTTCCAGGTGCAGAACTCAAAGACGATGCTGGCGGACAGAGATCGGGTCATCCGGGATCTGGAGGAGAGGGTGGCGTTCCTGGACGCCGAGGTCGGCAGGATCCAATCACCTTCGTTAATGTCGTTAATGAATCCAAGAGAAGCTTCTTCTGAGTGAAGCTGCTGCTGCTTTTCTACTAGAAAGACATTTCACTTTGTTATGTTTGTGTTTTGCTTCTCAAAGAACGGTTTTGATCTGAAAGTCCTTCTACCTAAAGTTGTGTACAGCGATGACATCAGGTGTGGGAGTTAACCCCTTCACCTGGTTCCTGTGTGCAGAACCGAGAACTTCACGATCACATGGACTTCTTCCTGAACGGACAGCAGCCTCCTCCTCCTCCTCCTCCTCCTCCCGCTGAGAACAAGCCAGAGATCGTCTACAGGTGAGCCGTCGCTGACCTGTTTTTGCCTTCCTCCTCGTAAATCACCTGGAGGACGAACTGACGTGTGGTTTTCTGTCGGTGCAGCAAACCTCTGACACCGACCACACACCCCAGCAAACCTCTGCCCTTCATCAAAGTCGTTGAGATCCGGTCCTGACTGGAGCAGCGGCCGCAGAGATAACCCATGTAAATATGTATTTATCGGCAGGCGGTTGGTTTGGTCTGGCAGACTCTTCCAGCCTTCAGACTCTGAGTTAGTTCTTCAAAAACCCCGACAGTTCTGGTTCTGCAGGCCGGGAATGAAAATGATGGACACTTCCGGGACAACGGCGGCCGGCGTTTCCTAGAAAGGATGAACGGCGTTTTTCCTGCATGGAAACATCGTCGATGATCTGAGATGTTTCTCTCAGTTGAGCAGATTCTGCAGAATTATTGCCTCCTAAAGGTTTCACACCTGAGCGTCTGAGAGCTGCGGTCGGACGCGTCTGAACGCCACAAAGTGGGATTCTGTGCATTAAGCAGCAGATCTGGTTTCCTGTCCTGGTTCTCTGTAGGGATTGGTCATCTATGAGCAGTGAAGAAGTTCATGACATTAAATTATTTATCAAAGACGGAGTGCATTCTAATATAAATGTATTTAACACATCAGAACGGTGGCGTGGACTTTCTGTCGGGTTCTTCTGCTCACGTTTGCAGCAAACAGCAGGTGATGATGTCACTGCTCAAATGTTTGAATGAAGGTCTCTCTGACATCAGTAGGGATTATAAACCGTTTTTACTGTGTACAATCATTCAAAAAGTAAAAAAAACAACACCTTTCCTTTGATTCCCTTAGCTGAGCTGCCAAATACTGACCCATCTTTGTTCAGGTCGGTGTTGTGCTGAAATATTAAGAATGTCCTACGTTAAATTAACAACATCCTACTTTACTGTGATTTAGATTTTCACTGTGAAACTTTAAGATCAGTACTTTGAAGTTTGGTTGCGAGTATTTCATGATAAATTTAGACAAAACCTTTTTAAGACTAAAAATTTATATATAAGTATAGGTGTAATATCAAATGTCTAATTGTTTAGGTCTTTTTTGTTTTAAAACCTTGCAGTGCCCCCTAGTGGATACAGGATGTATTTTATTTTTCCTTGGAGCAGACAAAGCTAAAAAAATTAACATTTGAACATAATTTAATGGATTTTTTTAACATAATTTAATGAAATACAAACAAAATAAGTCAATAGCATTAATTTAATAAATTAACACCCAAAATAAATATCAAGCTGCTTCAAACAAAACAAAAATAATCCTCTTCTGATTTTTCTTTTTCAAAATAAAAGTCTAAATGAACGTCGGAAAAGTTCATTGTGTTTCAGTTTTCTGGATACAAACTAAAACAGCAAACGTGGCCGCTTTCCTCCACGTTCAGGATAGTAAAGCTCCTCTAAAAGTCAGATCGACAGCTTCTGGGATGTCCTTGAACGCACCGCCGCCTGTCGGGTTTCAGAGCGTGCTCTCCAGAGTGTTGTAGTTGTCCGTGAACGCACCGCCGCCCGTCGGGGTTCAGAGCGTGCTCTCCAGAGTGTTGTAGTTGTCCGTGAACGCACCGCCGCCCGTCGGGGTTCAGAGCGTGCTCTCCAGAGTGTTGTAGTTGTCCTTGAACGCACCGCCGCCCGTCGGGTTTCAGAGCGTGCTCTCCAGAGTGTTGTAGTTGTCCTTGAACGCACCGCCGCCCGTCGGGGTTCAGAGCGTGCTCTCCAGAGTGTTGTAGTTGTCCTTGAACGCACCGCCGCCCGTCGGGGTTCAGAGCGTGCTCTCCAGAGTGTTGTAGTTGTCCTTGAACGCACCGCCGCCCGTCGGGGTTCAGAGCGTGCTCTCCAGAGTGTTGTAGTTGTCCTTGAACGCACCGCCGCCCGTCGGGGTTCAGAGCGTGCTCTCCAGAGTGTTGTAGTTGTCCTTGAACGCAGCGCCGCCCGTCGGGGTTCAGAGCGTGCTCTCCAGAGTGTTGTAGTTGTCCGTGAACGCACCGCCGCCTGTCGGGTTTCAGAGCGTGCTCTCCAGAGTGTTGTAGTTGTCCGTGAACGCACCGCCGCCCGTCGGGGTTCAGAGCGTGCTCTCCAGAGTGTTGTAGTTGTCCGTGAACGCACCGCCGCCCGTCGGGGTTCAGAGCGTGCTCTCCAGAGTGTTGTAGTTGTCCTTGAACGCACCGCCGCCTGTCGGGTTTCAGAGCGTGCTCTCCAGAGTGTTGTAGTTGTCCTTGAACGCACCGCCGCCCGTCGGGGTTCAGAGCGTGCTCTCCAGAGTGTTGTAGTTGTCCTTGAACGCACCGCCGCCCGTCGGGGTTCAGAGCGTGCTCTCCAGAGTGTTGTAGTTGTCCTTGAACGCACCGCATCCCGTCGGGGTTCAGAGCGTGCTCTCCAGAGTGTTGTAGATGTCCTTGAACGCACCGCCGCCCGTCGGGGTTCAGAGCGTGCTCTCCAGAGTGTTGTAGTTGTCCGTGAACGCACCGCATCCCGTCGGGGTTCAGAGCGTGCTCTCCAGCGTGTTGTAGTTGTCCTTGAACGCACCGCCGCCCGTCGGGGTTCAGAGCGTGCTCTCCAGAGTGTTGTAGTTGTCCGTGAACGCACCGCCGCCCGTCGGGGTTCAGAGCGTGCTCTCCAGAGTGTTGTAGATGTCCGTGAACGCACCGCCGCCCGTCAGGGTTCAGAGCGTGCTCTCCAGAGTGTTGTAGTTGTCCTTGAACGCACCGCATCCCGTCGGGGTTCAGAGCGTGCTCTCCAGAGTGTTGTAGTTGTCCGTGAACGCACCGCCGCCCGTCGGGGTTCCGAGCGTGCTCTCCAGAGTGTTGTAGTTGTCCTTGAACGCACCGCATCCCGTCGGGGTTCAGAGCGTGCTCTCCAGAGTGTTGTAGTTGTCCGTGAACGCACCGCCGCCCGTCGGGGTTCAGAGCGTGCTCTCCAGAGTGTTGTAGATGTCCGTGAACGCACCGCCGCCCGTCAGGGTTCAGAGCGTGCTCTCCAGAGTGTTGTAGATGTCCGTGAACGCACCGCCGCCCGTTGGGGTTCAGAGCGTGCTCTCCAGAGTGTTGTAGTTGTCCTTGAACGCACCGCCGCCCGTCGGGGTTCAGAGCGTGCTCTCCAGAGTTTTGTAGTTGTCCTTGAACGCACCGCCGCCCGTCGGGGTTCAGAGCGTGCTCTCCAGAGTGTTGTAGATGTCCTTGAACGCACCGCCGCCCGTCGGGGTTCAGAGCGTGCTCTCCAGATTGTTGTAGTTGTCAGTGAACGCACCGCATCCCGTCGGGGTTCAGAGCGTGCTCTCCAGAGTGTTGTAGTTGTCCGTGAACGCACCGCCGCCCGTCGGGGTTCAGAGCGTGCTCTCCAGAGTGTTGTAGTTGTCCGTGAACGCACCGCCGCCCGTCGGGGTTCAGAGCGTGCTCTCCAGAGTGTTGTAGTTGTCCGTGAACGCACCGCCGCCCGTCGGGGTTCAGAGCGTGCTCTCCAGAGTGTTGTAGTTGTCCTTGAACGCACCGCCGCCCGTCGGGGTTCAGAGCGTGCTCTCCAGAGTGTTGTAGTTGTCCGTGAACGCACCGCCGCCCGTCGGGGTTCAGAGCGTGCTCTCCAGAGTGTTGTAGTTGTCCGTGAACGCACCGCCGCCCGTCGGGGTTCAGAGCGTGCTCTCCAGAGTGTTGTAGTTGTCCTTGAACGCACCGCATCCCGTCGGGGTTCAGAGCGTGCTCTCCAGAGTGTTGTAGTTGTCCGTGAACGCACCGCCGCCCGTCGGGGTTCAGAGCGTGCTCTCCAGAGTGTTGTAGTTGTCAGTGAACGCACCGCATCCCGTCGGGGTTCAGAGCGTGCTCTCCAGAGTGTTGTAGTTGTCCGTGAACGCACCGCCGCCCGTCGGGGTTCAGAGCGTGCTCTCCAGAGTGTTGTAGTTGTCCTTGAACGCACCGCATCCCGTCGGGGTTCAGAGCGTGCTCTCCAGAGTGTTGTAGTTGTCCGTGAACGCACCGCCGCCCGTCGGGGTTCAGAGCGTGCTCTCCAGAGTGTTGTAGTTGTCCGTGAACGCACCGCCGCCCGTCGGGGTTCAGAGCGTGCTCTCCAGAGTGTTGTAGTTGTCCTTGAACGCACCGCCGCCCGTCGGGGTTCAGAGCGTGCTCTCCAGAGTGTTGTAGTTGTCCTTGAACGCACCGCCGCCCGTCGGGGTTCAGAGCGTGCTCTCCAGAGTGTTGTAGTTGTCCTTGAACGCACCGCCGCCCGTCGGGGTTCAGAGCGTGCTCTCCAGAGTGTTGTAGTTGTCCTTGAACGCACCGCCGCCCGTCGGGGTTCAGAGCGTGCTCTCCAGAGTGTTGTAGTTGTCCTTGAACGCACCGCCGCCCGTCGGGGTTCAGAGCGTGCTCTCCAGAGTGTTGTAGTTGTCCGTGAACGCACCGCCGCCCGTCGGGGTTCAGAGCGTGCTCTCCAGAGTGTTGTAGATGTCCGTGAACGCACCGCCGCCCGTCGGGGTTCAGAGCGTGCTCTCCAGAGTGTTGTAGATGTCCGTGAACGCACCGCCGCCCGTTGGGGTTCAGAGCGTGCTCTCCAGAGTTTTGTAGTTGTCCTTGAACGCACCGCCGCCCGTCGGGGTTCAGAGCGTGCTCTCCAGAGTGTTGTAGATGTCCTTGAACGCACCGCCGCCCGTCGGGGTTCAGAGCGTGCTCTCCAGAGTGTTGTAGTTGTCAGTGAACGCACCGCATCCCGTCGGGGTTCAGAGCGTGCTCTCCAGAGTGTTGTAGTTGTCCGTGAACGCACCGCCGCCCGTCGGGGTTCAGAGCGTGCTCTCCAGAGTGTTGTAGATGTCCGTGAACGCACCGCCGCCCGTTGGGGTTCAGAGCGTGCTCTCCAGAGTTTTGTAGTTGTCCTTGAACGCACCGCCGCCCGTCGGGGTTCAGAGCGTGCTCTCCAGAGTGTTGTAGATGTCCTTGAACGCACCGCCGCCCGTCGGGGTTCAGAGCGTGCTCTCCAGAGTGTTGTAGTTGTCAGTGAACGCACCGCATCCCGTCGGGGTTCAGAGCGTGCTCTCCAGAGTGTTGTAGTTGTCCTTGAACGCACCGCCGCCCGTCGGGGTTCAGAGCGTGCTCTCCAGAGTGTTGTAGTTGTCCTTGAACGCACCGCCGCCCGTCGGGGTTCAGAGCGTGCTCTCCAGAGTGTTGTAGTTGTCCTTGAACGCACCGCCGCCCGTCGGGGTTCAGAGCGTGCTCTCCAGAGTGTTGTAGTTGTCCTTGAACGCACCGCCGCCCGTCGGGGTTCAGAGCGTGCTCTCCAGAGTGTTGTAGTTGTCCTTGAACGCACCGCCGCCCGTCGGGGTTCAGAGCGTGCTCTCCAGAGTGTTGTAGTTGTCCGTGAACGCACCGCCGCCCGTCGGGGTTCAGAGCGTGCTCTCCAGAGTGTTGTAGATGTCCTTGAACGCACCGCCGCCCGTCGGGGTTCAGAGCGTGCTCTCCAGAGTGTTGTAGTTGTCAGTGAACGCACCGCATCCCGTCGGGGTTCAGAGCGTGCTCTCCAGAGTGTTGTAGTTGTCCGTGAACGCACCGCCGCCCGTCGGGGTTCAGAGCGTGCTCTCCAGAGTGTTGTAGATGTCCGTGAACGCACCGCCGCCCGTCGGGGTTCAGAGCGTGCTCTCCAGAGTGTTGTAGATGTCCTTGAACGCACCGCCGCCCGTCGGGGTTCAGAGCGTGCTCTCCAGAGTGTTGTAGATGTCCTTGAACGCACCGCCGCCCGTCGGGGTTCAGAGCGTGCTCTCCAGAGTGTTGTAGTTGTCCTTGAACGCACCGCCGCCCGTCGGGGTTCAGAGCGTGCTCTCCAGAGTGTTGTAGTTGTCCGTGAACGCACCGCCGCCCGTCGGGGTTCAGAGCGTGCTCTCCAGAGTGTTGTAGTTGTCCTTGAACGCACCGCCGCCCGTCGGGGTTCAGAGCGTGCTCTCCAGAGTGTTGTAGTTGTCCTTGAACGCACCGCCGCCTGTCGGGGTTCAGAGCGTGCTCTCCAGAGTGTTGTAGTTGTCCTTGAAGCTCTTCAGCTCCAGGAAGTGTTTGGGCCTCTTGCTGCGCTGGCCGGCGGAGGGCAGGTAGGTCACCTGGATGGTGGACGGGGCGCTGCGGACGGGGGACCCCGTCAGGTCTTTAGCTGCCGACTGGTGGAACTGGTCCAGGCTGGTGTTACTGGAATAGGCCTTCACCCTGGGGGAGGACAGAGATTACAGCTGGGGCCGTGAAAACATCCCTAACCTGCCCGGCAACACTTACACTTCAGCCAGTTCGTTGAGAGCTTGCTGGTATTCCAGAAACTCGGCCTCCCCGAACACCTACGAGAACAGAACCACCGTCACCTCAAGGCGGCTGAACCCCCCCGGCATCATTTCCCACATCAGGCCGCGTTTACCGACCCCCGTGCCATGGCGAGCGTCGTCGTACCCCTCCAGCAGGCGGTCGATGAGCGCGCTGCGGCTGCTCTTGATCAGGGAGTGGGAGTTCCGCAGCTCCAGCAGCCAATTCCTGAAGTTCCGACCCGTGAAGCCACTGGGGTTGCGGCTGATGTCCTGCAGCGGAATTCCTGGGGTCCAAAAACGAGAGAAAAAAGTGGGAAAAAACGACGGGAAGAGGCTGAGTCGCTACGGGAGATGAGAGGAGCTCGATGGATCCCGCCGTGGGGAAACCGTGATGGCGATCAGGCATCAATGTGTGAAAAATCAAAGATAAAATGATGGAGGTCAGAATTTAGCTAAAGTTACCATCTTCTTTAACCAATGCCACAGTAGGCTGCAGGTGACCTTCATTTCATTTTTTCCCTCTCATTATCGAAATATCTTTATTGTCATTGTACATGTACAACGACACTACAGGTGAAATTCTTAACCTGTTTTTGACAAACATGGACTTTCTACGCATAGTGAGTGCAGTGGCGGGCCGTCAGAGCTTATGAAGGTGTGGTTCCACCTGCCCTCTGACTGCTGTGGAGGTTTTATGCTAGAACTTCAGAAGATGACAGACACGTTCACATGAATAGAACACAAAGAAAATAATAAAATTAAATTAGAATTGCAGCCTAATGCAAATATCATAATATAATACAATACTAGGGATTGTCACACAGCATGTTATCTTTTAGGAAAACAGAGTTTTCTCGATTTTTGTTTTTCATAAATTTCTGTGATTGAAAATATAAACACATCTTTTTTCATGAAATGTTTTAAATAACAGTTTGATTTCTTAAGAATCTGCTCCCAGATATGAATAGTATATTAAATGCCAAATCAGATCATCTATCAGCAGAAACGACTACAAATAATACGATGTGTTTTTGTAATTAAATAGCAAAAAGCAAACATTGAAGAGCACCAACTGCATTCTGGGATATGTATTTTTAGTGCTATTATCAGAGATACGTAAGAAGGGATCATTATGGGGTTACTAAAGTTTGCAGTTAGACTGTTAATGTGTTGAAAAAGATCACAAATGAAGATGTTGAAGATGTATTGACATGTCAGTGTCTGTTTTGTGTTTTTTCCCTAACATTTGACGCTTTAAATCTTGAAGTTCAATCCCTTAGTTCACGTCAACTCACCGGAGTCCCGGATGGCGTCCAGAGCTTTCATTCGGAACAGATAGTTATAACAACCTTTAAAAGGGAGAGAAGCGGAGTTTTAGGACATTAGGACGCAGGAATGTGCCGGGTTTCAATGTGCCTCAGGGACGCACTGATGTGAGATCTGGGCGGCAGCAGCCGGTCGTCTTCCTCCGACAGCAGGCGCGGCTCGAAGCGGATCTCCTGGACCTTCGCCAGGCTGAAGTCGATTTTCTCCCTCAGACCCTGAAAACGAGGCAGATCCGCGCGTTTATTCCGGACCGACGCACCTGAGAGCCGCTCGGGTCACCTGTCCTGACCTTCGGCGCGTTGTGACCGATGGGCGCGTGCGGCCCGCGGCGGGACCTCATGGCGAAGCGCATGATCTGCCTTTTGACGAAGATGAAGAGGAGCACGAAGACCTGCGGACGGAGCGGCGGGACGTTAGCTTCCGCTCCGCCACACAAGCGGCGTCGCGCCGCGCCGCGGACTCACCAGACTCCCGTACGCCATCACCAGCACCACGTTCACGCCCGACAGAGGCGACGACTCCGCCATGATGTTTATTTACCTCCGAACAGCTATGCCGCGAGCGGGCTAACTAACCCGCGTGACTCGCCTCGTTAGCGTGGTTGCTAACTCTCTGTTGAAACACGAGTATTGCAGCATTTAAATCCGCAGAAAACCATCAAGTTAATTTAAATTCAGGAAATCTTATCGATGTATATCAATTTACCGGATGAAGAAAAGGACGCATCGCTCCGCTCACAACAAGCTGTTCTCTATTTGACCAGCAGGGGGCGGTGTTTCCGGAAGTCCAGATTACTTATTTCAATAAACTTTATTAACAAATATTGCATATACAAAATACCAATTGACATTCCATACTATGCGCAAAAACAAACTTTTCACATTTGCCAGGAAAAATAATAAAAATGTCAAAACAAACCATAATAATAGCAATATAAAACAGATAAAAAAAATAAAACAGAAATGATAAAAATAAAAGGAATCTGTTAAAGTGTCATGTGTTCTAACAGCTTTTTTGTTAGTGCAGGATTTAATATTATTTACATACAGTATCGTTTCTTTCTGAAAAACATGAAATGCTGTTTTTTTTGTTGGCATATTTACACTTGTGAATGTCCAAATTACTGTAATACACCAAAAGGTATAGATAGTGCTGCTGCGCTCAGAGGCATCACTTTAGAGGTTTATCGATAAAACATTTAATTTGTTATTATAGAAACATGCACAAACTCAAAAATTATAGAGAAGCTTATTTTGAGTTGGGTTATATTCACGCAGAATTCGTTTTCTAGTGGAAACTTACTGCTTGGTTTTGATGATTGTCACAAAATGCTGTTTGTTTTTGTTTATGTGTTTGTTTGTTTTACACATAGACATTGCACATTAAAAAGCATCTCTGAAAATGCACAAGACTTACCCTAAATTATAGTTTCCACCTGTTGTTTCTGAACAGGTATTTTAATCAACTGACCTTAATTAAATAATATGTAATATTAGCCGCATTACGGTGTAAAATTCCACTTTTAGCTTCACTACACAAATCTGACTTTAGATACATTCAGTGTCTTGACATGACAAATAAAAACCCATAAACCTTTACATTTTTCTCTCTCTCTTGGATTTAGAAATGTTCTATTTTCTTAGTAATTCTGGTCTTATGTGTTCTAGTTCTGCCACTCTTTTATCTTTTTAAAGATTCATTTTAATAAAGGAAAAAACTGCGAGTTAATAATACAGTGAGTTAAATGTGAGTTTATAATACAACTATATATTTGAAACTATTCTTTAAAGTGAGGCCAAGTTTGTGTTTAAACAGTTTTTCTTTATTGCAGCATTTAACACATTTATCTCTTTGAGAAAAACATACAAATAATGCTTTTTGTTATCATATTTACACTTGTGTATGTAATATTTAACCATAATAAAGAGTTCATTGTCTAAATGTTATGTGTGATAGTTTAAAAAGTGAATGAGATTCCTCTATTCCTGGAGGAGGGACTCTGTTGCTACCTGCTACGGTGGCCGTGCGAGGTCATTTCGGAGCCCTGATCTTTATGGATGGTGAACTGAGCGGAATTTTTTTTTCACCTCGCTGCTGCTTCATTCATCTCTGTGCTCCTGAGAACTTTCTGAACTTCCTGCCTTTTCTCGGCGGAGTTGAAGATCTGGAACTATATCTGTGAATGGTCACGTGGTGTGGGTCTGGTTTCCTCGAAGCGCTCTGAACCACGTGACGCAGTTCTCCGTGGTGTCAGAGTGGAAAAGAAACAGGTAAATTCACACCCTGCCATTTATTGTGTGAGCGACGCGACTCTTTCAGGGGTTCTGTCCAGTTTACTGGTATGAAATGTGAATTCCGGAAGTATTCGCTGTCCTGCATCCGAAAAGAAGGGTCGACAACCAAACAATTTTTCGCTCCCTTCAAAGTGTAACATTGGACCGGGTTTCTGGTCAGTACTGCCTGTTATTTATTTTCATCCGAGCGGCCTGCAGGCCTGCCTTTAGCATCGGTGCTTGACTATCGAGCGCCGGGGCATCAGATATGCGGAGCTACGTTCAGTTGCAAACGTTACAGAGCAATGGCGCAGCGGTACTCTGGTAACTTAGCTAACTTAGCCGAAGCTGCCCAGTTTACGTTAGTCCTTCGTTAGCGTGGTGTTTGTGTCGTTGAAGCATGTTCTTGTCCTCCGTCTGTTAGATAATGATTAGCTAATTAACCTGTTGGCTAAGGTTCGCGGGCTAACCGTAGCCGCGCGGGTGCGTGCGGACGGCCAGCGGAACTGGGTTAGCTGTTTAGCTAGCGGCTCGGAGCGTTAGCCTCGTTGTCGCCATGAGGTGAAGACGTGAGATCAGGAAGCCCACCGGGGGACGCCAGACCCCCCTGGAGAGAGAGGGGGGGGGCTCGGTGGGGGGGCTAACATTCTGGCCATGTGGCCGGTTAGTGACCCGGGACGTTTATTCGACGAGCCTTGGCCCTGTTTGTGGACACATCGAAAACGGTTTACGTAACGCCCGCGCGGGGCTAGCCGTTGGCTCGCGAGGGCAGAGTTAGTGCGTGACGGTGTTTTTGTCTGTAGTTTGATGGGTTCTGGATGTTTTGGAACATCCAGAACACCAGGAGCATAAGTCTGATCCAGCCTGAAGACGTGGATCGACGTGCAGCCTCGCAGGATGTAAAGCTGTGGGGTGTTCTGATGGGTACATAAGTTCAGAGGATCTGCTTCCGGGTAAGATCTGTATTTGGCTCATCAAGGTTGACCCAGAAACGGGTTGGACGGACAGTGAGGTTAGGGGACACATTGGGTTTCCAGCCGGTCTCGAACCTTTCACCGTGTTCTGCTTCCCTCACACAAACAAGCTGAGGAAGAGCGGCTCACATCCAGGAG
Organism: Oryzias curvinotus; assembly: GCA_023969325.1. NCBI lineage: Eukaryota > Metazoa > Chordata > Actinopteri > Beloniformes > Adrianichthyidae > Oryzias > Oryzias curvinotus. Next base: position 9,701,372 of record CM043716.1, on the reverse strand, counting down.
CTCTGGGTATCTAACGCTCCCCTCCTCGTGTCTCCTCAGGTGTTATTTCTTTGTAAATACTGTTATTTGTATATACTGTAAATGATGACATCCATGGGCGGAAACCGAGCCCGGGGCAGCTGGGAGCAGACACAGAGCCAGACACAGCACAAGCAGAGGCCCCAGGTAAGCTCCAGACCCCCCCACAGCCACAGCATGGAGTCGGGTTTTCTGGTCTTATTATGGGATGCAGTTTCTGCAGAGCGGCAGGCCTTCAGTAGAAATTCACCTCTTAGTTGTGGGCAGGACCAGCGGTGTGGAGCAACCTCACCCCCCTTCCCATCACCCATATCTGAGCTACAGCTGACAGCCCCTCACACCCCCAACCTAATGTCAGCGGTGTAACAAAAATGGCAGCAGAAATGCACATTTTAGCTTAATTTTCTTAAAATATGTCCACCTGCCATAGGAACATATTAAAAACACCAAAAACACAATTTTCATCAGAGTTGGTCTTTAAAATTCCCAGCTTTCTGTAATCATTAGCTGTTAGTTTGACTCTTTCCTGAACTCTGGTTCTTCCTTCTCTGAGTGTCTCTTCTGAAAGGAAATCTGCTTTTGGTTATCATGCAAATTTAGATTGAAGTGCAATTAAAAAATATCCCATAACTGGGCAGAACATCACGGCCAAATCAATCTGATTCTTAAATTCAAGATTCTGTTTATAAATCTGTAAGATGTTAAGATTTTTACTGTCAAATGTGTAACGAATTTAAACGTACGGCACAGAGGAAATTACTGTCCTCATAGGGAAACAAAAAGACACAAGCAGAAAAAAAGAAACAATAATTGAAATGTAAAAATCATCCTCTAATTGGTTACAATATTGTTTGTTCATTAAACATCTTAAGTCTTCATAGTGACTCAAAATTAAACACACAAGAAACTTTCATCAAGAAAAAGCTGAATTTCTGCCTCCCTCATGGACAGACAAACATGTTTACCTAAATACTAATAGTAATGCTCGTCTTTGGTTTAGCTTTGTGGACTCTTAGCTGTGATGATAAACCTGCTGCGTTTGGATCCAGCCGTCTGCCCGTTCTTGTGACAGTAATCCTCAGATTACTTCAGTTACTTCACATTTCGGGAGGATAGTTTGATTCAGTTTATTGTATTTTTTACCCAGCATTAGTTATCGCACCAACAGAGAGGAGGTCTCACTGTAACGTCTCTACTAAACCTGCACTGCACTACAGATCCGGTTCTGTCATGTTCTAGCTTTAAAATAAAAAAAGATATTTAAACATGTCAAATTCAGTTAGTTTAGGATATCTATGTTCTTGTAGAAGAGAAACTCAAAGATCATCTAAGTGGTGAGCCATCAACCACTCAGAAATAAAATGGTTTATCTTTATTTAGGGTAATTGGTTATTAATAGCTGTTAGTGTTGTTTGATTGTCTGACTAGAATGACTGAGGTTTGGCTTTTAGTGCGTTTCAAACTGAATTTAACAATAAAACAGACATTTCCCAGCTGCCTGTCGGCTGCTCATCTTTGCTATCAAAGCTAAAACTCTGGGAAAACCATCAGTTTCTGCATTGCTCTGTTGGATTCCCAGCGTTCTCATCTGTGATTGAACTCAGATTTTCTAATGTTCCATGTTTAAAATCGCTTCCATACCTCTCACTTATTCACCAAACCAATCAGTCGGTGTTAATTATTGTTCAGTCGCCATAGAAACTGGCGTCTGTGATGCACTTTGGCTGTTTCTGCTGATTTCTGACTGCAATACCAAACACGGAGGATTTGAGATGACTGGCTGTTGGGGGTCAAAAGGTCACTGCTCAGACGAGTGCTGAAGCGTTTGTCCTTAAATGACTCCCACTGAGCAGAGGAAGTTCCTGCCTTATTCTATAGTTAAAATCTATGCTGTGATTGTGCACATGAGTGAATTACCAACAGTATTTTCCATGTTTTCTCATTTGGATTTTAACTAAGTTTCCTTTTCTTAGATTTTAATGAGAGATGTGTTAATTATAACTACTGACATGACCTATACACTCAGAACTATTTATACTGGTATTCTTATGGGATTTAAAAATAAGAGCTTAATGGTTTCATATGTTTTTAAAAGGGAAACATTTGTGATAGCAGCAGCAGCAGCAGAGCAGAGGCAGCATTTTGGTGAATGAAGGTTTGGCTTCATTCATGCTTTTCTTCTCTGCGGTGACGCTGGACTCTCTCTCTTCTGGATCAGGCGACCGCAGAGCAAATCCGACTGGCGCAGATGATTTCCGACCACAACGATGCAGACTTTGAAGAGAAGGTCAAACAGGTGAGGATGTCGCCCCGCCCCACCCCTCGCACGCCGCTCCATCCTTCACTGCTGGTTCTCTGCTTGTGACGGTGTTGCTGAGGAAAACTGACTCCACATTGAAAACGCACGTTGGGGTGTGAACGGGCGTCCCGCCCTCCTGACGCCTCCTTGTTTTTCAGCTGGTTGACATTACAGGCAAGGATCAGGACGAGTCCATGATTGCCCTGCATGACTGCAACGGAGACGTCAACAGAGCCATCAACGTGTTGCTGGAGGGCAACCCTGACACCGTAAGCCTCGCTGATGCTTCACAGCTCTTTTGGACAAGAATTACATTTAAAAAAACATCCACCTTAGTTCAGATGTGTCCCCTGGATTGACCTTTCACCTCTTATGCACACAAATGTGTGTAGACTTCAGGTAAAATATGAGTGAAATGGTCAGAGATCAGAGGATCTCAGGTGTTTCTACCAAACATATTTTTTTAGTTGAGCTTCTCCCGTTTGTCTTTGCTTCAGACTCAAGGAATGTGATTGTTCCTTTTTGATTTAACAAATTAAATATTTGAATTTAAGGTTTAATTTTTTGTGGGTGTTTGCTCTGAAACTCTGCTGTGGATTGAAATAGCGCCCCCTGTCTTCTGCTGATGTTTTCTGCTGCGTGAACGCTTCATTCACGCTCCTGCAGACCAAAGAGCAGAAATGTTACAAGTCCCACTGTAAGTGTTGTAAAAGTGGCTACATGTGGTTTCTGAAGGCTCAGCAGATGTTCTGCTGTCTTCTGGTCGGGTGTTGGTTTTGGGGGAAATGTTCCTGATGTCTGCTCAGTGTGGTTCTTCAGGTTCTCCCTAGAGAAACAACCACATAAAAGCTATCTCTCAAGTGAAAAGTTGACTTGAGCGGGAACTCCGTTCTTTTCATTTATCTTTTTTTTTCTTCAAGGACTCCTGGGAAATGGTGGGTAAGAAGAAAGGAGTATCGGGTCAGAAGGAGATCAGCCAGGCCGAAACCGGCGAGGAGGGAAAGGAGAACCGGGAGAAAGGCGCAGAGAAAGATGCTGCACGCCGTCGAGGCGGAGCGCCGCGGAGAAGCCGTGGAACCAGCAGAGGGCGGGACTGTAAGGACTCGGCGGGTCGCTCTAGTCGCTTCTGTGCATCTTGAATGTAGACTCGTTCTGTGATTTTGTTCAGAATGAAGCGTGTCTTATGAAATCAGTTTCCTTCTTTTGAACTCGGTCTGGGAGTGGATGAAGACTCTCATTCACGACTGCACTCAGACTCTTGAGTTTAGATTCTTCAGTGCATAAACATCCTTTTCCCAAATTGTATAAATGATGCAGGAGGTTGTTTTGTGAGTCTGGTGTCAAGTTTCACTCATTTGGAGAAGACGTTGGAGGTTTCATGCTTGGATCTGATCTCCATGACGCAGTTCGCAGCCAGGAAAACGGCCTGGACGCAGGAAAAGCTGCAGTCGCAGGAAGAGGCGCGGAGCGAGGCCGGAGGGGCAGGGGCAGAGGAAGGGGGGCAGTTGGTAACCCACTTAACGGACTGGAATGATGTCATTCTTTAAGCTGAAACCGGCCTAAGAAACGGGTCTTCCTGATCTCCCCAGGGCTGTCTGGACGGCGAGGAGGAGGCAGATTCTCGGCGCAGGGCATGGGGTAAGGGAATACCTGCACCGCCTGCAGAAGAGCTTTTGTTCTGCTCCCACCTGTTGCCATGGTCACCAGAGAGCAGGACCCCCAGTCTATTTTCTGCCTTGATCAAAGAAGGCAGGGCAGACATCAGAGCATTTCCAGAGCTTTGCGTGGGCGACAGACGGGAACCGAACCCCCAGCCTCACGGTCCTGCTCTCTGGCTCCTGGCAGTAATCTGTGCTTTGGGCTCATTAGTGGAGGAGGAAGTGTTAGTCTGATGGGATTCTCCGTTCACCGATGTGGGATTTCCATTCACTGTGACGTAGAAAACAGAAGCAGGGACCTCTCAGCTGCAGTCACATGGTTTTTTCTGCTTTGACCTCCCAGGAACAGGAAAAGAATCTGGAAACTCAAAGCTAACTTCATTTATGCCAAAAACAAACGGCACCAACTCTTTCCAAAGAAGAGCTGCTTGAAGTATTTCCCTGCATAAAACCCAGTGACTCTCTAGAATAGAGGATGATGCTGCAGGAAACACGGAACAACATTTTAGATTCACAAAGTCTGAAGCAACAGTTAAAAAAAGAGAAAATCGGTTGTTCTGTTTAAGCATCAGGTTCCAACCCAGCTGACCCGCTTCTTCCTTGGTTTCTGCTTTAAACAACAACAACAAAAGTACGTGAACATATCAACCCCATTAGGATGTTTGTTCATAAATTGATTGAACAGTAAAAGCTGATACTATTATTTTGAAATGACAACTGCTCCTAATCATAGACGTATTTGCACTTAAACACACGTATGTCACATTGATTCCATGATATATGATGATGTAAAGTGCAGCCAAAGAAAGGATTCTGCAGTACGTCTACATCCATCAGCCGTAAACCCTGCAGTACGTCTACGTCCATACATCCGTATTCCTCCAGATGACGTATAGGATGCAGACGACGTCTCACCACTTCATTAGGCCTGTAGTTTCTCAGAACTGCAGCAGAATTCTCTCTGGTGGGGTTTTTTAAATGATTCCTCTCTATGGAAGAGGTTTCTGTCTGTTCGTGAGTTGTTCCAAAGCCGTTTGCATGAGGTGCTAAACATTTTGACTTCTCTTCCACTGACTTGCATGAAGTGTTGCTGTGACGTTTGAGTCTTGATGCTTTCCTTTGCTAACCAGGAATCCTCTGCATGACGGTAGCTTTTTCAGGAAGAAGCTGCAGGCTAACACTAAACCGGATGTGATGCTTGTGTTGATTCCTAACTTCTCTGCTTTCTATCATGTTTGCTGTTTGCTCTTCTGTCCAAAGCTGCGGTTGCTGGGGCTTTAAGTGCCTCCAGTCCACTACCGATCCTTTTGGTTTCATGCAGCAGTCTCACGTGACAGAAAGAGTCCTGCTGATCCCCTGCAGCTAGATTGAAGGCTTTCCACGGTTTCTGACTGATGAAGGTCCTTTCTGCTGGTCTTCAGCTGCTGCGTGTGTCTCCGTTGTGTATGGCGTTGATCCTCGGACGGCGGTTCTCTGCTTTGGTTCTTGCAGAAATGCAGCGTTTGTGCAGCTGACGTGTGGTTTGGGTGTCTGGATCACATTCTGGGACCTGCTGGCTTAAAGCAGATTGGCTTGCCTTTGTTTTTTTGCAGTGAGTGAAAACTGCAGTAGCGTCAGTCGGAGAGCAGACTCACTGGCAGCTTTATGCTTCAAATTTCTTCTTTTGTTTTGTAATTATTGCAATTATTTTTCCCCTAAAGCCAGATTTGTAAAGAGTCCAGAAATGATATAACAGGAGGTGGAAGGTGAGTTCTTTACGCCGTTTGTGCTTGTTTTCACTTTTCTGTGTTTGTAAGTCGCATAAAATGTAAATATTTCATATATTCATTTGCTTTCAGAAAGTATATCCCACTGTACGTTACAAAATGACCGGATGTTAATGAAACTGCTAAATGCCTGTCAGTTGAATACGATGACTTTTGTCTGTTTACCCTCATTTATCCAGTAAAGACTTGAGCTGCTGTTCGCTCATCAACTATTTACATTGTTTTGAGCTTTTGTGCAGCTACACAGTTTTACAGCTTTTTTTTTTCAAATCGGAGCCAAACGCCTGTTTTGACCTTGAGTTGTCCCCGTTTCAAAGCCTCATCCTGTGGTAAACATGGATGCTGACCCGCCGGTGCGTCTCAGACCCTCAGATGATCCGTTCTCTGTGGTGGTCAGGAAACACAGCAGCAGTACTGCTTGAACCCAGTCCCTTTCAGACGTATTGCAGCTTTAACCGCCGCACATGTTGATGGGTCCGTTAGTTCTGAAGCGATGATGGACACGCTCCTTCATTCCTTCACTGGCCTTTCCAGAGCTTTATCCATCGCATCGCATCGTAATTCTGCAGGAAACGTGTTTACCGTCTCATTTTACTTCTGTGTTGAGTTTTTCTGTCAGAGGGTAGATGTTCTCCTTAAACTCTCCTGTTTTTAACTGTCTCCTCCAGAACCTTCAACCCAGCAGACTACGCAGAACCCGCCCAGACAGAGGAAGGCTACGGAGGAGGCAGCACCTGGAACAACACGGGCAGCGTGGAGCTGGAGGAGGGATCACGTCAGTCCCTTTGTAACCTCTGACCTCATGGACATGTCTGTAGCGTGTTGGGGTCTCCTGCGGGACAGATGTGCTTCACTGGGGTTCTGTGAGGAGAACCGCAGTGCTGCTCTCTGTGTTTGGTCCTCCTGTATTCAGATGTTTCCATGAGTGACTGCATCTTCTCATTAGAGGATCTCTGACTCACTGAACTGTGCTTTTAGGGTTGGAGTACCCTGGGGGAGAGGGAACCAATTACCCCCCAAAGTTTGATTCTGCCCCCGGTAAGCTCCTCCCCCTTTGATCTCATTAACCTCCAGTTCTGTTTGAGGTTCTCTGTCCAGCGTGAGAATGTGGTTCTGGCCGTTGCAGGTGCCTGGCGTTCTGCCACGGAGGAGTGGGGGACGGAAGACTGGAATGAAGATGTGAGGCCGCGCTCTTTCAGCCAAAGATTGCTTCAAAGCTGCAGTTTCCTGTTGGCTATTTATTTTCTGTCTTTTTCTCTCCCGCCTCTTTGTCGGCAGCTTTCAGAGACTAAAATCTTTACAGCTTCCAGTGTGGCGTCGACGCCTCTGCCTCAGGAGAACGTCACCATCACCAAAGGACAGAGGTGGGCCTTCAGCCACACACGGTCAATGCTGAACAGTCAGCAGTTTAAAAATGACCTTTCTGGTCTACAGTAGATCCTCGTCAATGCTAAAAATGACCCGTCAATCACAGGTCTACATGTCTGAAGGTGCTAAAACTCCTCACAACACGTTTCCTGCACGTCTCTCAGACAAACGCCAACGTTTTCACACGTTTCTGTCACGTTTCTGGCTTAAAGTCTCAGAGTTCAAACCTTCCTCCAAAATTTACGGGCGGTTGAGCAGGCCGGCCAAAATGAATGAAGGATCGGCGGTTCGATCCCCCCAGCCAACCGTTGGGTCTTTGGGCTGGACGCTTCCCCCTCCCTACCTCCAGCGTAGCTCCCCTGTTGTGTGAATGCGTACCTGCAAAGCTTTTGATTTTTCAGAGAAGACTGCAAGCGGCGAAGACTTTTGCGCTTTCTATTATTGTAACAACCTCCCGCCAATCAACGGGTTTCATCATGTGATGACAGTAGCTCCGCCCTAACCGGTCCATTCCATTTTTCTATGGACGGGCCCAAAAGCGGAAGGGTTCGGTCCAGTCTGGACCGTACCGCTCAGTGGAAACGGGGCAGCAGTGTGATCGCTTTGAGCGTCTGGAAAAGGGCAGAAACATCCAATCCGTTATTAAAAACAAGTCCAGGATTTTAGCATGAAAGGCAAAGATCTGGTTTGACAAACTGAACACATTCTGTGCTGGAGACTGATTGACAAGATCTCCAGCCAATCAGGTCGCAGAACACAATGCTCTAAAAAAACAAAAAACAAAAGGCAAAAGAATGCCCAAAAAAATCCAGAAAGCTAAAAAAAAAAAGTGAACTGCGATGTAGCAGGGGAACTGGTGTTTATGAGGTTGATAAAGATGGACTTTCATTTAGAAATCAGTGTGTATGAAGCCTTTTGAGGATGCAGATGAGACGACTGTTGATGTAAACGAGTAAATAGTTGACCTGAAGGCTGCTTGACGGTCAGGAGACGACGACTTCTCACGCTGTGAACGTTTGTGCTCCTCAGGATCGACCTCGCGGTGCTTCTGGGAAAAACTCCTCCTTCTTCTTCCTCTGAGACAGAAAACACCCCCATGGATGCCCCCCAGACCCCCTCCCTGTCACTGGTTTTCAGCAACTCCAAGCAAGGGGTTTCGCTGTCCCAGTCCTCCTCCAGCAGTCCCTATGCCCAGCACAGCATGGTGAGTGATGGGATGGGGGGGCTACTGCTCAAATCCCTGGCTTCCAGCTTTTTATCATGTATGTTGAGCTTCCTGATGCTCAGTGGGTCTGTGAATTCTTCCAACCCTTCAGGGCGGCATGCTGAGCAAAGGCTTCGGGGACGTCGACCCTAAAGGCGGCAGCACCGGAACCACCGGATCCCAGTTCCTGGAACAGTACAAAACGGCCCAGGCGCTGGCCCAGCTGGCCGCTCAGCACTCCCAGAGTGGACCGACCAGCACGGCGCCTTCATCCTGGGACGCCGGCCCGCTGGGACAGTTCGGTAACGCCGTTGTCCTTTGAAACTCTTCGTCATAAAACAGGAATTCTGTAGCAATCATTTTCTGTTTTTGGGTTGTGTCAAAGTAATGTTTTGTCCAGAAGAGTCCAGCAGGCCGATCCGGGTTCATCCTTAGAAGATTGGATTTGTTTTTCTGTAGTTTTCAACTGGATTTTTCTAAAGAATCTGAACCCACTGCAGCTTCATCCTTGTCAGATACGATAATTAGTCATCTGAATGAAACAAAGTTGTGAAAGTTTATCAGACACTGGTTTGTTTTGTAATGTAAAACGTACGTACGTACGTTTTACATTACAAAACAAACCAGTGTCTGATAAAAAATAATTTTATTTTATAGACACAATGAACCTCTTTGAATCATAAAGTTGTGAAAGTTTTTCCTTTTCGGGGGACTGATCTTCTGTTCCCGTCTGACTCCAGACATGAAAGCTCCGGCAGAGCCTGGGATCCACACACCCTTTACGAAGCGGCAGCCGTACCAGGCGGCCACCTCAACCTCATCCATGTTGGATGTTTTCCTGCAGGACAAAGGGCTGTCTGCCTCCTCCTCCTCCTCTTCCTCTTTACCGCAGCATTCCACATCCTCCTCCCTTCCCAAAATGGGATCAATAGCTTCTGTCGGTCCCCAAGTCTCTCCCAGCTCCTCGGATGTCCAGGGTTCGAGTCCGCTGCCTCTGCAGCAGCACAAGCTGAAGCAGCAGAAGAAGAGGACGTCCCTCACGACCAAAGTAAGACGGAGGAGAATCCAGCTGCTGGTGGAGACGTCCGTTTCTGTTCCGATTCTTCCAGAAAGTCAACACAAGTCTTGATTGGTTGTAGATTCCAGTCATGGCGGTGGAGATGCCTGGATCCACAGACATCTCAGGCCTCAATCTGCAGTTTGGGGCCCTGCAGTTCGGTTCAGAACCAGTTCTACAAGAATACGAGACCGGCCCGGCCACAACCACGGCCAGTAACCAGGCTCAGAACAGCCTCTACAGCGCCCCCAGCAGGTGGGTAGCAGCACATACGGATGGAGCATAATGCTGGGGTTCCTGCTCGGAACGCACGGGGTTCTAAGCATAAAAAAACCATGGAGGGAGGGAGGGAACCCCGAAAGCAGCAGCGGGGATCCAAACAAAGCCAGAGCTGTGGATGGTCACTTAGTGACGATTCCAAGGCAAGGCAAGTTTATTTGTATAGCACAATTCGTACACAAAGTAATTCAAGGTGCTTCACAAAACAGAAAAATGCATTAAAATCACAATACGTCATAGAAATAATCAACATAAAATTTACTTTAAAAGAAAAGAAAAAAAAAAAGATTTAAAAAGAAAGGAAGGAAAGAAAAGTGCAGATAGGACCTTTCAGTCATATACACGGCTAAACAGAAATGTTTTCAGTCTAGATTTGAACATGATCACAGAAGAGGCCTGTCTTATGGCTTCAGGGAGGCTGTTCCAGATTTTAGCTGCAGAATATTGAAACGCTGATTTCCCTTGTTTAGTTCTGACTCTGGGAATCAACAGGAGGCCGGTCCCTGAGGTCCTCAGAGTACCAGATGGTTCATATGGCACTAACATGTCAGAGATGTACTTTGGTGCGTGGCCATGGAGAGACTTGTACACAAGCAGAGCTGCTTTGAAGTCTATTCTTTGAGGTACAGGGAGCCAGTGCAGAGACCTGAGCACAGGACTAATGTGATCATACTTCCTGGTTTTGGTCATGACTCGAGCAGCAGCATTCTGGATGCACTGAAGCTGTTTTACAGCTCGTTTGGAGAGGCCGGTGAGCAGGCCGTTACAGTAGTCTAACCTACTGGAGACAAATGCATGAATAAGTATCTCCAGGTCTGGCTTTGACATTATGTTTTTGATTTTGGCAATGTTTTTCAGATGGTAAAATGCCGCTGATGTTACTGACTTGATATGGCTGTTAAAGTTCAGGTCAGAGTCCATGATTACCCCTAGATTTCTGACTTGATTTGAGGGTTTAAGAGACAGAGAATGAAGGTAGCTGCTGACACTTTCTCTTTGTTTCTGTGGTACAAAAACAATAACTTCGGTCTTGTCTGAGTTTAGCTGGAGAAAGTTGTTCTGCATCCACACACTGATCTGTTGGAGGCAGTGGTTGAGAGAATCCACCGGCCCATATTCACCTGTTGTCAGTGACACATAGATCTGAGTATCATCTGCATAGTTGTGATAAGAAATGTTATTACTGCGTATTAACTGCCCTAGTGGCAGCATGTAGAGGTTGAACAGAAGGGGTCCCAGGATTGATCCCTGGGGCACACCACAATTCAAGCCCATGTGGTCTGAGACACAACTCCCAATTTCAACAAAGTATTTCCTGTCTTCTAGATAAGACTTGAACCAACTTAGGGCAGATCCAGAGATGCCAACCCAGTCTTGGAGTCTGTGCAAAAGGATCCCATGATCAACAGTATCAAAGGCAGCGCTCAGGTCTAGCAGGATTAAGACAGAGACTTTTCCATCATCAGTGTTCAGGCGGATGTCATTGGTTACCTTGATAAGAGCAGTTTCTGTGCTATGATGGGGTCTAAAACCTGACTGGAAAACATCAAATGAATTGTTTAATAAGAGAAAGTCAGTGAGCTGTTGGTAGACAACTTTTTCAAGGACTTTTCCTAAAAATGGCAGATTAGAGATAGGTCTGTAATTATTCAGTACAGTGGGATCAAGACCGCTCTTCTTCAGGTTCCACTGGTTTCAGGATCAACGATTCACCGTTTGAAAGGTTGATGCTATATTTGTAATGGCCTCATTGATACCTGAGGGGGGAACCGTGCTGGAAGTCTGGGTCCACGGTCGTAACGGTTCTAGATGAAGGTTTGCACCAAACTCCTCATGACATCCAGAACCTCCTCTGCTTCACATCCCGCAGCGAGCCGACGTCCGCTCTCTCCAGCTCCAACCAGATGGACATGTACGACCAGAGAGCTCCTCCAACACGCCGCTACCCCCCCTCCGTGTCCTCGTCTCCTCAGAAGGACATGCAGCCCAAAGTAAGGCTCAGCTTTCCCCTCCACTCTGCATTTTCAATGTCCGACTGATGTGATCCTCACAGGAGACGTCCAGCCTGCTAGAACCTCAGCGTTTCAGAAAACTCGGTCCTGGAGTTCAGTCATTTACGGTTTCTGGGTAACAAACTTGATTTAAACTCAAAATGGACTAAAGCAGGTCGACACGTTAGATTCCAGCCCTTCGATGGCTTCTCCTGCTGTTCTGTTAGTCAGAAAGACACGAGAAATGGAAGAACTGTGGTCACCAAGGGTTGGATTGGGAGGTTAAAGAGTCCGTAGAACAGCACCATGTAAACATGAAAGCAGGATTACAAATACTCTGGAGTATGATGGTGAAACTGCCGTCTATCGCCCCTCTGGTAGCGCTCTGGAATGGAGTCCCTGCTGCTGGAGGCTCTTTTTTAGAGAACCTGCTCAGGAACAAGTGAACAGGAATGTTCCTGCTGCTGCAGCACATGCAAACGCATTAGATCCTCGTTCTCAACTCCATCTGGTCTGCATGGACACGTGTTCAAACCTCTGCTTTTGTTTTCCAGAACGGCTTCAGTTCTATGCAGGCGTCTCAGTCTGTGGAAGGTACGGATCTTCTTCCTGCGCTTCCCGCTCAGGAGAACACGCCAAGTGACGTCTTCCTGTCTGTCCTCGCAGCTGCAGCAGGCCCTGCAGCAGCAGCCAAGAGCTCGGACTCGGTGGCTCAGGCGTGCGTCTCCAGCATGGGCTCTCTGGCAGACAGCGGCTCCGGCCCCGCCTCGCTCTTAGCCACGCCCAACCAAGCGTCTCTGAACGTTCTGGGCCACAGTGAAGACCTGCCCCCGAGCACGGTTCCCCCTCCTCAACAGAACAGGTAGCCGCCGCGTTTTCAGCAGCAGCTTCCCTAACGGGCCGTGACGTTCCAACCTCCCTGTGGCTTTCGTTTCCCTCCGCAGCGCTCACCCGTCACAGCAGAACAACCTTCCTCCATCTTCAGGAAGGACGTCGAGCTCCAGCATTCTTGTGAGGCCTATGACCTATGACCTTGTGTTAGAGGTCTCCTCTCTCCTCTGAGGAGGCGTCTCCTGCTCTGTTGGAGGCCCCCACTAAACGCCTGCTCCTTCTCCTTCTGTTCCTGCAGCATCCCGGCGTAGATGCCGACTCCAACCTACACTCCTCTTTCCCCTCGTCTGTGTCAGCGGTGCCATCTTCATCGGTTCCTTCTTCCTCCTCTTCCTCCGCGGCGGCTGCACAGGCGTCGTTAGGCGTCCCTCAGGGCTCCTCCGTGGGCCCCGCCACAGTCTCCGCTCCCTCCGGTCTCGGCCCCGTCACCGGTTTGGCCATGGGCCTCAGCCCCGCCTCTATGGGCGGCCCCGCAGCAGTCCCCGCCTCCGTCTTAGCTTCTGCGGCGTCACCAAGCATTCCTTCGTCAGCGACGTCTTCTTCCACACGCAGCTCTGCAGCATCCTCAGGTGAGCCGGCTGGACCGTTCCATCCTCAACATTCACTTCAATGCCAGTCCTGCTCTGAAGCGGTCAGGAGGGCGTGGTCCAGCTTCATGGGGGCGTGTTCTGTCTGTCATGGATGAAGGTCATTGAAGCATTTAGCATCGTTACACCTCTGGAACCTGTAGGACCTCCTGTTTTGCCTCTTTATTTTTTTTAATTTACATCTGTATTTTTAATTTGAAAGCCTGTTTGTTTGCTTACCTGGTAACATGTTAACCAGCACCACCTCACGTGTGGCACCAGCACGTGGATTCACCCTCTACACCAGGGGTCGGGAACCTATGGCTCGCGAGCCACATGTGGCTCTTTTGATGGTCACGTATGGCTCGCAGACAAATCTTTATTTATACCTTTTTTTTTTTTTCATTAGACCAGTCCTCGTGCGCGATGCGATGCCAGAGGCGCGCAGTAGTAGCGGTGCTTGGAGAGAAAAATCTGCGCCAGCACTCAGTTTACTATTATCTATTATTTCACAGAGTTTATTCCAGCAGGAAACCTATTAATTGCCTGTGCCTAAACCTGCGCGCTCCCGTCTCTGAGAAAGAGCGCGCAGATGCGGGGACGGCAGCAGGTGAATCGCACAGGGATTGTAATAACGTAAAACCCACTGTACGTCACTCACTGCAGTGTGAGTGTGTGTTTGTCTCCACGTCTGCATGTGAGTCTTTCTACATCTCCAGAACATTCAGACCTACCATCACGTTTAAAGTCTGAACGCCTACATGAAGCAGAAACTCACCACGTATCAACCAGACTAGACCATCAGCAGAACCACCACGAGAAATACTCATCATTTATTAGCAACAGCATAACCATGTTATTAAAAAGAATCCACAGACTTATTGGACTTTAAAAGTGTTGAAATTACATCAAATGCTCACATTCACTTGTATTTTTAGTGTTAAACATATTGTAGTGGACTGAGTTGGGTCCGCTGTTGGGCCGCGTTAAAAGTTCTGGAGTTCAGCAAACGCATCAAGCAGAGATCTGATTGGCTCTCAGTTCTGTCACTCAGCCTGTTGTTAGGTAGTTTGGACCAATGGGGTTCAGCTATGGGCCGAATAAGGGAAATGGGAGGACTGGAGCGGGAGGGGGGGAATATAAAGTTGGGAGAAGCGCTCTCGTCTCAGCGGGAGAGATTGAGGAGTTACTGAATTAATTTTACGGCGTTTGCTGCGGTCTGCAGTAACCAGAATAAAGAACCTTAAAAGAGGTTAAGTCTCCGTGCCTCAGTGTGGGACAGGGACGCTACATTATTGTATGGCTCTTTGGAAATTACATTTATAAATATGTGGCGTTTATGGCTCTCTCGGCCAAAAAGGTTCCCGACCCCTGGTCTACACATACGATCACACCATAACAGAAAACTCCAGCAGGACAAAAGTCTCATTTTGCTGCAGAAAACCCCCAAAAATGTTCATTCACAAATGTTACAACAAATGATTGACGTTTTAAACGTCATTTACAAAATAAACAGGAAAAACAAATGTTTTTAACAAACTAAATCACATGTTTTTGAATGAAAATGCAGGAAAATCAGCACAGACTGCTTTGAGCCCAAATATAGAGTTTCTGTGTAGTGGAAAACATGGAGGCTCCTCCCTGCTCCTCCCTGCTCCTCCCTGCTCCTCCATGCTCCTCCCTGCTCCTCCCTGCTCCTCCCTGCTTCTCCATGCTCCTCCCTGCTCCTCCCTGCTTCTCCATGCTCCTCCCTGCTCCTCCATGCTCCTCCCTGCTCCTCCCTGCTCCTCCCTGCTTCTCCATGCTCCTCCCTGCTCCTCCATGCTCCTCCCTGCTTCTCCATGCTCCTCCATGCTCCTCCATGCTCCTCCATGCTTCTCCCTGCTCCTCCCTGCTTCTCCCTGCTCCTCCATGCTCCTCCCTGCTTCTCCATGCTCCTCCATGCTTCTCCATGCTCCTCCCTGCTTCTCCATGCTCCTCCCTGCTTCTCCATGCTCCTCCATGCTCCTCCATGCTTCTCCATGCTCCTCCCTGCTTCTCCATGCTCCTCCATGCTCCTCCCTGCTCCTCCCTGCTCCTCCATGCTCCTCCCTGCTTCTCCATGCTCCTCCATGCTTCTCCATGCTCCTCCCTGCTTCTCCATGCTCCTCCCTGCTCCTCCCTGCTCCTCCATGCCGGTCGATGTTCATTTTCTCCCTTGTTTTTTTTTTTTTAAGGATAAAAAAGTCACTCTTGTCCAGAAACAAATGTCCGCCCCGTTCTCTTTTTCATTCCATCAAATCTCGGTCACAGAGAATCAGAAGGAGGTGTAGTTTATGGTTGTCATGGTTTCATTATGCTGATGTCATAGCCGCATGTCAGGGCGACCTCAGGACGCCAGGGACGGAAAGGCCCTGGGCTGTCTGCACCTCATGTTATGGTCACTCAGCTGATATCTTGGCTCCGCCCACTGTGACTTTTGGGTTTTCTTTATTTCACTTTAAATAGTTCTAATTTGCCTAAATGTCTCCATGACGTCCTTTTCCTCTGGTTTCCACCTGAAGCTCCTCCAGCAGTCAAATCCTTGGAAACCCAGTTTCTCTGATTCTCATCGGGACACAAACTGATTTTAGTCTTTTGGAACCCAAACGTTCTGGAATTAAATCCATCTTTTTCTGTGTGTTTTTTTGAATTCAGGGAAAGCCCCTCCCAATCTGCCGCCGGGGGTGCCCCCTCTACTGCCCAACCCGTACATTATGGCCCCCGGACTCCTGCACGCCTATCCTGTAAGTGTTTGGCGCCGTCTGCTTGAAGGTGGTGGTTTGTGGCGCTCTAACCGTGTTGCGTGGTGTGAAGCCTCAGGTGTACGGCTACGACGACCTCCAGATGCTGCAGACGAGGATCCCACTGGTCAGTCCTTCGCTCCAAACCACGCCGCCAAACCTTTCCTCCTGGATTCTGTTCATGTTGTCTTTTCCCCAGGATTACTACAGCATCCCGTTTCCAACCCCCACGACTGCATTAACCGGAAGAGAGGGGAGTCTAACCAGCAACCATTACTCTGGTCCGTCAGCGCTGACACAAACGCCATGTCTGATGTAGGACGCTCTCCGTTCCGTCACGGGACTTCCTTAAACCTCCCTTCCCGTTTTCAGGTGAACTGGCGAAATTTGGCCGAGGTGACGCCTCCTCTCCCGCCCCCGCGACCACGTTGGCCCAGACGCAGCAGAGTCAAACCCAGACGCACCACACCACCCAGCAGCCCTTCCTCAACCCGGGCCTGCCCCCCGGCTACAGCTACCCCAGCCTCCCCTATTACACCGGCATGCCGGGGCTTCCCAACACCTTCCAGTACGGACCTGCCGTGTTTCCGGTGAGAACAACCGCCGAGCTTTTGGCTCTGCTGTCTGTAGGTCCAGTTTAACCCCCGGCCCGCGGACCGGTACCGGCCCGCAGAGAGAAAACAGCATGACCTCATTCATTTTCTGTTTCTGCAGGAAGTTTTATTTTGGTAAACTGCTAGGTTCTCTCCTCCACGTCCGACTCGCTCTTGACCGTTGTCAAGTCGCTCCGTGTCAAAAATCCATTTGCTCCTTTCCAAACTCGGCCGCTCCGACTAGTCAAACCAGGAGTCTTTGCTCCAAATATGGAGTTATTGTGACAGTTGTTTCCACAGACCATAATACTAATGCACAATATTGAGCAACTGGCTGTCCAATGTTATGAGGACGCCACCAATAAAGTTATTTAAACGATGGCCTCACGCTCCTGATTTTAGGATTTTATTTTTAGCTTCCACCTCCATTTGAACACAGACAGTTTAAAGCAGAGGATGAAGATTTGATGAAGACTTTTCCCTCAAAAGGAAACTGGAAGATAAAAGACGCCAACTTCAGCCTCGTACAGACCCATCCTTATCTGATATCTGAATGTAATTATGACCTGCTGAACTCAAAAATGACGTGGACGGCGTCCGTGTTTGTCCAGGTGGCTCCTACCTCGTCGAAGCAGCACGGCGTGAACGTTGGCGTCAACGCATCGGCCACGCCCTTCCAACAGGCCAGCGGCTACGGTTCCCACGGATACAGCACTGGTGAGGACGCCCTCACTTCTGTCCGGTCAGTCTCGATGTCCCGTTGGCGTACGGGGAGAACGACCTTTGACCGGGATCCAGCAGAAGATCTGAGCCTCCATGTTTGTTCTCTCCTCTCGTGTGTTTGTGGGAAATCCAGACAAACCCAGCAGAACCTCTGGGTTCCGAACCTCGGGGTTCCGAACCTCTGGGTTCCGAACCTCGGGGTTCCGAGCCTCGGGGTCCTGCTGGGTTTGCTGCGGGTGTCCGTGGCTTTGCTCTTCCTCAAGTGTCTGCAGGGCTTCACCTTCAGCGTCTTAATCCTTAACACCTTCACGTAAAGTTCTCGCCATCCCATCGTTCCCAGCTCCCTTTGGGTCAGACATCAGTTTGTATCCTGTTGCTATGGTAACGCTGTCCTCCATAACACGTAGCTGTTTGTTTAAAGCTGCACCATCTGCTGCTTTCTGCTGCCACTCTCCCAGCTCACTGTCTGCCCCCCCCCCCCCCCCCACTCACCCCCCTCCCAAAGCCGTGGATCAAAGTATTTGCAAATGTTTGCTTTT
The DNA here is from genome assembly GCA_023969325.1 of Oryzias curvinotus. Classification (NCBI taxonomy): domain Eukaryota; kingdom Metazoa; phylum Chordata; class Actinopteri; order Beloniformes; family Adrianichthyidae; genus Oryzias; species Oryzias curvinotus. The sequence continues at coordinate 9,683,658 of CM043716.1, read as the reverse complement.
CGGAGCCGCTTGTCGCGGCGGCCGGCAGGTTCTTCCTGCGAGTCCTCGTATGTGCAGCACGGAAGACTCGACACTCAGGATGTCCCGATCCGGGTTTTTGGTTCCGATTCCGATTTAACTGATTTTGAGAAACTGTTGATCAGAAAGTTCCCATCCGATACTTTTATAACTTTAGCTTTAAAAAGAACAAATGTTATAAACAGAAGCAGCTTTTCTTCATTTAACACATACAGCTGTTCTGTGGGGTCACGTCAACTATTAGTAACCAGAATAACTAGTTTACTGTTGCTGTTTGTGTTAAAGCAAAGCAAACGTTGATTAGCAGACGTCTGGATCTGTGGACGTCCCGTTCACCGTCCTGACCCGTTTCTGTCGCCTCCTGCTGCCGTGTTCGGCTGCGGTTTACAGCAGTAAAGCGTCGTGATGCGTTCATGATCCGAGGCTTCTGGTAGATTATTCATCTGTAACAATAACTTTAAATGTTTAGCGCTGATCAGAATAAAATCCTCTCTGATCGCGACGCAACATTGGATTTCTGAAACGACACCATCAGGCCTGGTTTCGGATGGGGACGTCCCTCCTGGTTCCGTAAAAAGCTGCAGAGTGTTTGCAAATGCTGTGGTTCGGGTCGGCCCCCTTGCCCGGTGTGTCTAACGCTGTGGGCTGCGGCTGTGTGTCTGACTGTTGCAGGCTATGAGGATGTGGGCCAGGCTTCAGGGAGTGGGGATTTCTGTAAGGGCGGATACGGCACTGCCGTGGCCGCCGCCGCTTCCGCACAAAACAAGCCAGCCAGCTCCGTCACCGGGCCTGGAGTCGGTGAGTGCTGCTGCAAGCTTCAGTGGAGCAGAGGGAGGGGGCCCTCTGGTGTCATAACCCCACCCCCATCCTCTCATTCATTGTATGTTGAAGGAACCCCCCCAACACCTGTAGAATTCCACGGCTAGCCTGCATCTCTTCCTCTCTTTCTTTCTGTTAGCTGGTTACTTTCTGGGTAATTGTCATCGATTCAGTCTGGCTCTCACTGCCGTCACGGTTCTTTTTGTCAATAAAGCTTTAGCAGGGTCTCCTGTTGGAGCTGATGAGAGGTTTCCTCACTGTTAAGTCCTGCCCTCCCTCTATTCACTGTGTGGTGAGGAAGCTAGACGGGCTCCAGAACAGGACTGTAGTACGGACTATCAAACACTCTCAAACTAGAGGTAAGATCGGGCCTAAAAAATCCGGCCCGACCCGACACAGGCCCGCTGGCATTAAAGCCGAACTCGGACCGAACCCGACCAATTAAGTTGATTTGCAGGACTGAGCCCGAAGCAAACCCGAAATTTCAATGTATCCCATAGTATTTTTGGCAGAAAAAAATCCGCCAGATTTCTTAAAGGTAAAATAATCTACATATTTTTATGATCATGAAAGTTTTTTTTCTTTCTAACAGAGAGTGGGCGCTGCAGCCGCGCGCGTATAAGCTCTCTGTTGTGGCATAGAGTTCAGCTGGAAGCGCGGCGCATAGGTTCATCTCTCCATGACAAATGCATTTGATCAATGAAATAACACTGGAACACAGAAGAAGAGGCCAGACAGAGAGAGTGACAGAGAGATCTGGATGATAAGCACTCGCTTCATTACATGGAGAAATACTGCAGCCGCGGCGGTGCGCGTTTGCCTTTTCAGTTCCTCTGTCTGAAGTTTCTCCTTGACTTCCTGCTGCTCCATATCAGGGATCCCTAAACAAAATAGATGCGGACTTGGGGAGGGAAGATTACATTCACGACACGCTGCGGGTGGCCGGCGCCCCCCCTCGTTCTGCCAGTTGCGGGACCACAGTGTATGTCAATCAACGGTGGGCTGGTGACTGGTGGAGGGGGCGGGGTCTACCTGTGTGTGTGTGTGTGTGTGCGCTAAGGGAACGTTCTCCCTCTGAGTAGAAGAAGCTGGCTGTGCCTTTCGGTTCGTGCGGTAACCGTTCTGACATCCAGGATTAATAAAGAGCTGTTTGACAACCGCCACCTAGGGAGCTTCTTTGCAGACATTACAATATATTTATTAAAAAAGTCAGCGAGAGAGAAGCCCGGCCCGAACCGACCCGAACGTAATGACTGTCATTTAGAACCCGACCCGACCCGAAATTCGGGTCCGGTCGGGTTCGGACTCGGGCTCGGGCTTAAGATCTTACCTCTATCTCAAACAGACTCCAGAACGGACTGTAGTATTCTAGTACGGACTCTAGAACTTCAGAACTGACTCCAGATTGGACTCTAGTACGGACTCCAGAACTGACTCTAGAACAGACTTCCTTTAGAATGTCCTCCAGAACCAGTCTGGACACAAACTCCCACCTGCTGGTCTCTTGAGTTTGTGATAAACGTGGTTACGCCGTTCTCACCTGACCGATCGGCTGAACCTTCAGTGGTCACTGATGCTCTTTAATGCTGACATCACTTCCTGCTGAAGCTTTGTATGAAGATAGTCTGGTGTTGGTGACACGGGTCAGAACCACTTAGTGGTTGTTCCTTTGTTGTGTGTTGCAGCTCAGTTTCTCCTGTTGGTTAAAGTTGCCCTGCTCTAACGGGTCGGGTCCTGCAGCTCTCGGGTCTCTTTGACCCACCTGCATTATTGGCTTTGGATTCAAACTGTTGCTGACGGTGTTTGTTTATTATTATGGTCTGTGGCCTGGAACTGTTGAAGTTTGTCTCTAAATGCTGACGTTTGAAACGTGGTCGGAGCGTCTTCATCTCCTTTCATACTCTGTAGTTTTCACAAACATGTTGGTGGGGGTTGTTTGGCGTGAGGACCCTCAGACACTCGGAGGTCCCACAGACGTCTTCCGTCAGCTGATCCAAACTGATCCCGGATCTCCCGGATCCCTCTGACCTTTGTTCCTCTGGCTCCTGCAGGAGTTTCGGTGACATCGAGCAACACGGGGGTTCCTGATATTTCCGGATCTGTTTACACAAAGACACAGGTAATAACAGAGACACGTCCTGTGGTCACACGCCTGTGGTCACACGCCTGTGGTCGTTTCTTCTTCTGCTGCGTCTGAAGCGTAACCGTAAACTCGCCGCCGTCCTGCTTGTGGCTCTGTCTTCCAGTCGTTTGACAAGCAGGGTTTCCACGCGGGAACGCCGGCGGCTTCCTTCAGCCTGCCGTCAGCCCTGGGGAGTGGAGGGCCCATCAACCCCCCGGCCGCTGCTGCCTACGCCCCTGCCCCCTTTATGCACATCCTGGCCCCCCACCAACAGCCCCACTCCCAGATTCTGCACCACCACCTGCAGCAAGATGGACAGGTAACGTGAGCCGCTCCACCCGAAAAATGTTTCTGCAGGAAAACCGTCTGTCTGGAGCTTCATCCTGATGATGAGGAAGGAGGAAGTCTCACAGGCGTTCTCGGGTGTAGGGACGGGTTCTCAAACCGGTTCTTCAGGAATAGTGTTATGGGAGCGCAGGAATGTGTCTAAGATGCTTTCTGACGGTCAGCGCCGCATTTCCCTTTTCACACAAACTGGCCGTACGCATCTTTCATCGCCCATCGCCACGGCAACGGTAAACATAACTCTGACCCAACAGCTCGCTGAATTGGAACCTGTTGCCGTGAAGTCTTCAGAACATTCACTCGCTTCACCTTTTGACTAAAACTCCGCCCACTTCATGGCCACACCCTTTCTTATGTCAGCCCGCCCACATCTGCTGGAAAGGTCAAATGATTGGCTGAAAGTGTAGAGCAAAACTAAATATGAAAAGAAGTGATTGGCATGTCGGAAACGAGGCACCGACATCTGTGTTCTTATTAGGTACCAATAGAACTCCTGGTTCTATAGAACTCTTGGTACTATTAGGTTCTATTGGTACCGGTAACAATCTTGGTACCAATAGAACTGTACCAACATCTTTGTTTTTATTGGGTAGATATTGGCAAGATTGGTACCAGAACCAGTTTTGGTACCAATAGGTACCAATCTGGTACCTACCAGAATTGGTGCCAAGATTGGTTCCGGTACCAACAGAACAGTGCTGCTGGTACCAACGGGCAGCGTGTTTCAGAACCCTCCCCTGCAGGGGCGTGGCCTGAGGCTGACGGAGGTCTGTGTTCCTCCCACAGAGCGGCGGCGGGCAGCGCAGCCAGAACGCCTCCATCCAACAGAAGTCTCAGATCAACAAGTCTGCGTACAACAGCTACAGCTGGGGGGCCAACTAACGTCCAGAGGGTGGACACCTCCCACATCGCCGGTGGGCCGGACCGCAGGACTCCACGCCCTTCCTGCAGAACCGTCTCCTCACGTCAACTCCCTGCTCCTCCTGCAGCCTCGACCGTGGTCGGGGGGAGGACAAGCAGGGGGGGGCATGGAGGCTAAAGGGTTTTATAAAATGAAACAGGAATATGTTTTTCGGACCCCCCCCGTCCCTCCCCCTAGCCTGTAACATAGAACTGTTTTCTAAAAGAACCAACATTTCCTGAAGCGGTTCTGTTTTTTTTCTTTGGTTCTCCATTTTTTCTGGCTAGAGGGGAGAAAACCTGATGGGGGGGGCGGCGGTTTCATATTCTCACCTTCACCTGTGCTTTCATCCACCCCCCCATACAATATATCCCAAAATAAGTTGCTGTTGAATGCTTTCCCCCCTTTTATGTCATTTTTAAGTTTGAAGAAGCAGTCGGTAGAGTTGTGAAGTTTATTTTTTACCAAATCTAGATCTATTCTATATACAGAGGCTGTGAGGAAGATGCGTCACGTGAGGAAGATGCGTCACGTGAGGAAGACGCGTCGCGTGACGACGGCGTGCATGTTTGACCACGGGGGGTTGGGATCAGAAACAGCTTCTCCTTCGTTTGGGCTCAGGGCGGTTTGTTGGTCATGCGGCGTTTGTACAGTAACTCCTCCCATGAAACCTAACCGCATCCGGACGGACGGATCCCCGTCCCCCCTCCTCCTCCTCCTCCTCCTCCTCCTGTCTAATATAAAAGGAAACCCTGCAGCGTTGAATACTGATGGACAGAATTGTATTTTGGGTTTTGTTTCATTTTCAGTGATTTTTTTTTTTTTTTGTACTGTGCGTTTTAAAACAAAATTTAAATGGAGAAAAAAATAGTCTTGTACATATAAAAACACAAGTACTGTAGTCCCCGTTTGTCAATGGCTTTTTCTTTCCTTCTCAAATCCTTGCAGACTTGTTAGCTTTGTTTTCATATTTTTTTTATTTTGTAAAAATATATAAATATTAAGTAAATAAACAAAGACGTTTTCATCATTTTTGAATGTTTTTCACTGTTTCTTTGGGTTCATTTCACATCAGCAGCGTTTGAAAAGCAGATATTTTTCCTAAAACCAGTTTGATCAAGAAAATCCTGATTATTGGTGAAGTGACGGGGACAGGATTGTGTTTTGAATCCTGCAGCGACTCCGTCACTGTTCTAGAGGCTTCTCTCTGCTGACTGAAGCTCCTGCAGCGTTTTTCTGGTGTGACCAGCATCCTCTTTGCTTGAAGAAGGTTCCAGCAGAGACGTTCTACGTTCCAGAGCAGAGAACACAGATGATGGACGACAGGATGATCTGCTTTGGTCTGGGGTTCAGTCTGATCAAATGTCCATCATTGTTTTGTTTTTCTCTATAACTGATTTAGAAAAACAACTTTGCTCATAACCACAAATTGAACTTGAATGAAGTTTTTGTATTTAGAAAACCAACTTTCTAAACCAAAACTGATGGCTGCAGAGATGAAGGTAAAGCTAAGATGATTGTTTTTAATCCATTAATTTTGCTTTTACCAAATGCCTGCACTTGTATTTGTGAACTAGGTTGTTTAAATACATTAATAGTCTTATTTATTTATTTGTATTACTCTGAAGTTGCCTATAAAATATTCTTAAAGTAAATTTGGGATTTTTTTGTTGAAATGTTTGGAAAAACTAAATGAACATTCTAAAAAAAAGCAGTCTTCCGTGTAGAATGAGGAGTTCTTGAAGCAAACATTTACGTGTTTGCTTTATTATTGATTTTCTCTCATGACTTTGTTCATGTTTATTGGTTTTTCTTCTTTCGTGGTGGCTTTCATTCTCTGTCATGGCTCAAGAACTCCTTTCAGCCAAACAAACGTTTTTATCTTTACAATATTCATAAACTTTCTAAAGTTTGTTTCAGAATTGACAGATTGGGGTTTGAATTCCTCTCTGCGTCACGCATTTGTTCATTACGGCTCCGTCTTTACGACACTTTACGTCGTTCCGAACGCTTTACGGCACTGTTGACATTCGTCCGCACCGGAGAGTTTCAGGTCCAGCAGCGGTTCCGGTTCGTTTGTCAGCCCTAACCGTAACTAAATGAGCGTTTTTGATTTGTTTCGCGGGTTTTTCGGGGTTCCTGGAGGTAGTTTTCACGGTCGAAGGTGAGTTTTTTTGGGGTCAGAGGCTGTTGGATAATCGTCTGGATGCACCGCAGGGGTCCCGCAGCGCACGCGCGCTCTATTTCCTATTTTCAGTTGAAAGCCTCGCCGGTACCGGTCTACCGGCTCTAACCGCTTCATCTTCTTCATCAGAGACCCGTTCTTTGACGCCATGACTCGCGATGAGGAGGAGGACGACGACGATGAAGATGTTCTCCATCCCGATGGCTTCATGGGGGGTCAGCAGGACCCCTTCGATGGCTTCATGGGGGGTCAGCAGGACCCCTTCGATGGCGCCTTCAGGTTCGGTTTCAGTTTTGGTCCGGACGGGATGAGGGTCCAGGAGCCCCCGGTATTCGGCCACATTCTGCGGGAAATGGAGGAGATCTTCTCCCAGATGGGTCGCTGGGAGTCCGGACACTTTGGTCAGTCTGAGCTGCTCAGACCGTTCTGGTTCTGGTTCCGGTTCCGGTTTCACACGCCCCCTCTCTGTGTTGCAGATCTCCCTAGGGTCATGCCTCCCCCAGCAGCTCCGGACAGAGGCGGGAATCCTCTGCGGGACTTCATGCTCAAACACCCGGACCGGGCCCCCCCAGCCCCGCCCCACGGGTCCCCTCGGCCCCCGCACGCGCCCTTCCAGGGCTGGACCCCCTTCCCCAAAGTAAATGAGAGCTTTTGCTCTGACCCGTGATGCCTTCAGGGTCTCATCCTCTGTGTTTGGATGCAGGAGCCGCTCAGATCTGCAGACGAGGACCTCAGACGGGACGGAGGTGGGAGACGGACCCGACCCGGTTCTGCCGTGTCCCCCCCCCTTGTCTGTCTAAAAACTCTTCCCCCTGGTCTGATCCAGATCTGGACTCTGCAGTGTCCTCTGGTGGCCTGGATCAGATTTTAGCGCCCCCTTTGGGTCAGAAACCGGAGCAGCCGAGGACCAGGTCCTTCTTCCAGTCGGTGGTGGTCTCTAAGGTTCTGAGGCCCGATGGGGTGGGTGTCGTTACACAGCTTTTCTGGTCTGGGGGGGGTTTGAGCTTTTTTCATATCAAATCATTCATGTCAGACTGTAGAGGAGAGGCGGACAGTCAGAGACAGTCGAGGACGCGAGGAGACCACCGTGACCCGCTCAGGAGGCCCGGGGAGGGTGGAAGAACCCGAGCAGACCGGGCCGGTGCTGCCAGGTACGTCTACGCCCCCCCACCTCACTATTCTGGCAGCTGCTGCAAACCTCACAGGTGTTTGGCTGCAGGTGGACCTCAGGGCTCCTCAGACATGCGAGATGACGACTCGCTGTTCTCCAGGTTCTTTGGAGGCTTCAAATAACCTCCAGAACCTTCTGACCCGTCTGCACATCTGGATCCATCCACGCCGTCTCGTTTGAGAGGACGTTTTCTTTCTGTCCAAAGTTGGCCTCCGTCTGTGGTCCCAGGATGGAGAGGAAACTCTGATTTTTATAGCGGCGTCTCGGCGCCGCAGAACCCAATAAAGACCTGATGAATTCACACGCTGCTGCGTTTGGACCGTTCTTCACCTGAACAGAGGCCTCCTCACAATCTGCAGAAACGGATCAGAACCGTCCCACAGGGAGGAGCAGGGACCTCCAGAACCTTTCAGTCAGACTGGTGAGGTGCTGGAAAGAAGACCCGTTCAGTCCGATCCGGTCCAGGAGGGAACCGGTTCTTTCCGTCTCTGCTCCTCCTCCAAACGTCAGAACAGATGGTTCTGAACAGTTCTAGTGTTAGCTGTCAATACTATATTTGGGGTGAATGAAGGTCCGTTTCATCTTTTCTGCAGATTTATTTCTGGTTTTTGTGGTTCTTTTTATTGCTGTGACGTTTGAAACTGAAGGATTCAGACTCAGAAGAACAACCGTGACTTCCTGAGTGGCCCTGAAGGCCTCTCCACCGGAGCAGAGGAAGCAATCGCCGTGATTCCAACCAGCTGCAGCCAAAGCCGTTAGACAAGCTGCCGTCCTGCAGCTGAGGGGCCCGTCAGGATGGCCTCCGCGGTCAGAGACTCCCCCCTCCTGGGGGCAGCGCCGCCGCCCCGCCGCACGCGTGTGACGTCAGCTGCAGGGCCAAAGGGCGGGCTGGCGGCGGCGCCGCACAGCTCAGCGGGTCCGACCTGCAGGGTGGCAACCAGCCTGCTGTCAGAACACGTCCGGGTCCGGAGGAACGCTCAGGGATGGAGGCGGTCCTGAGGAAGTGCCGGATCCAGAACCAGCTGGTCCGGGAGTGTCTGGCCGAGTGTCTGGGGGTCTACGTTCTGATTGTAAGTCTGACTCCGGCTGTTTGATCCCGCACCGCAGAAAACCTGTTTATTTGCTAATAAAGCAGAAGCGTAACTTTGAGGGACTTTGATCCAGGGACTGGGCGTGGGGGGGTCAGCTGCCTTCTCTTTAATGAGCCTCTTGTCGGCCCGGTCAAACATTTACAGGTGACGTTCCTCCGTGTTGTGGTTGCAGCTCTTTGGATGTGGCTCTGCCGCACAGGTGACCACGTCACACCAGAGGAGCGGCCACTACCTGTCCATCAACCTGGGATTCGCCCTGGGGGTCACATTCGGGGTCTTTGTGTCTCGCGGCGTCTCAGGTCAGCAAAGACTGCCATGATTTAAAAAAACAAAAATCTGTTTTCTCTCCTAAATGTTGAATATTTGTATTGGTTTTATTCTGTTTGTTTTGTTTCTATTCTGCATTGTTCAGCACTTTGGTCAGCTTCTGCTGTTTTAAAAGCGCTTTATAAATAAAGTTGACTTGAATATTTTACATTTTTATGTGATTATATTTCAAATAACCAGCCATGATAAATCTGCGTTTATCTCCTACAAAGACATTTAAATCTAAGGTTCCAGTGAACATGAGTCCAGTTTCTCTGCTCCCTTTGATTTTCTGAACTATTTCCTGGGATGCATCAGCGAGAAGCAGTTCTGGTTCTGGTTCTGTTCTGCAGATGGTCTCTGTTCTTCTCCTCTGAAGGGGCCCACCTCAACCCGGCCGTTTCTCTCAGCCTGTGCGTTCTGGGCCGACACCCGTGGCTGAAGCTGCCCTTCTACGTGGCCTTCCAGCTCTTTGGGGCTTTTCTGGCTGCAGCCACTGTGGGCCTCCAGTATTACGGTGGGCGCTCCTCCTCCTGCTCCTCCTGCTCCTCCTCCCCCTCCTCCTCCTCCTCCACCTCCTCCCCCCGTGGAGGCGGAGCCAGGTTCCGCTAACTTTGATGTTTGCAGACGCCATCAGGGCGTACGGAGGAGATCAGCTGACGGTGACGGGCCCCAGAGCCACGGCGGGAATATTCTCCACCTACCCGGCAGACTACCTGAGCCTGTGGGGGGGGGTCGTGGACCAGGTCGGTGAACCCGTCGGGTTCTGTTTGTGAGGGAAAGTTGGACCGAGACGTTGTGCCTCCCCCTCCCTCAGGTGGTCGGCACCGCCGCCCTGCTGCTGTGCCTCCTGGCTCTCGGGGACCAGAGGAACACCCCCGTCCCTGACGGCGTCCAGCCCGTCCTGGTGGGCCTGCTGGTGCTGGTCATCGGCGTCTCCATGGGCTCGAACTGTGGCTACGCCCTGAACCCGGCCAGGGACCTGGGCCCCCGCTTGTTCACGTACATCGCTGGCTGGGGAGCGGACGTCTTCAAGTCAGTAGACGCCCCTGGGTTTGAGCGTTTTATTTTGAAAGGGCTTCAGTGGTGTGGTCTCCTCAGGGCTGGCGGGGGCTGGTGGTGGGTGCCCATAGTGGGACCGTGTGCCGGAGCTCTGCTGGGAGCCCTGGTCTACCAGCTGATGGTGGGAGTCCACCATCCTCCCCTTCCCTCCGAGTGCCAGGCCTCCTGTGAGGACGCCACGGAGACCAGATGGAGCTGGAGGCGGAGCCATACTTAAAGAGCCGCTGCTGAAGAGGGGGGGGAAGGCAGCCCCCCCCGCTGGTTCTGGAGAACTAAAGCCGTGAGATTAAAGTCATGAACTCGTTCAACTCTTCAGGAGTTTTTCTGCAGCCACAATCCAGAAACCTGCGTTACTTTGACTCTGAAGCTGCGCCTTCACGCGATTGGCCGCTTAGCTGTCCACGGTGAAGCCCCTCCCCTTACAGGAGTGGGCGTCGTCCAGCTCCCCCCGTGATCCTTAGTGGGAGACGGAGGGTCTCCGATCAGGACTTCTCCCATCAAACCCTGTTTCCAGGAAAGCACAGATTCGGATTTTTAAAGGTTTGAATTCGTGGTGCAGCGGGTTGCACCTTCAGAAGGCCCCGGTTCAAATCCCAGCTGGGTTCTCCCTGTGCACGTGTGGGCCGTCTCCCGACCTCCCACAGTCCACAAACAGTGGGCCCCAGGGACCCCAAAAGGGACCCAGTGAGTTCAGGACGGAGGTTTGAATCCCATCGTTGCTCAGACTTCAGCAGAAAACCTGTTTTAGTTCCTCAGACAGAATCCACAAATAGAACTCTATAAAAGCTGCAGCTTCTCACTTTCCCTGAATGAAAATTATTTTAACGACGTTTGGAAATTTACTAGACTGTAAAGAAGCGTTTAGAGCTGAGGAAGACGTCTTTTACTGCACGTCTGTGTTTTCCAAACGCAGCAGAAGTTATGAGGTCATCGGCTCCGAGGGGCACAGCCGGTTCATTCTGTGCTGCCGTTAACCCAAAATGATACCCGGGTTGTTCCCAGGTCCTCCAGAGTAAATGTTTTAGAACACGGAGCAGCTTTTCCAGGAGAAAATGCAGGTTGAATAAAAATGAAACTTAAAGGGTCAAAATAAAGAAAAGATCAAAGTTAACCATAAATAAAGTGAAAACAGCACAATAACAATATTTTTGTGAAAAAAGCCAGAGCCGGGTATCGAACCAGCGAGCTTCCATGGATTTGAATGGAGGCAGAAATCCGGGAGAGCTGACTGCTCATTCTGCTAAGTCATCCATTCACACCACGGGCCTCCAGAACCACGACCCGATGGCTCCGAGCCTGACGTCCTGGTTCTGACGTCCCTGCAAGAGCAAAGTGCAACAGAGAGGAAGAGGAGGAGGAGGAAGGCTCAGTCACTGCCTCTCTTAACAAACCTGCAGTTGGACCTTCTGCCCCCCCGTCCGCACAGGGACGGATGGAGGTCCGTTTGGGTCTCGACGGTTCTGAAGAGGCTTTGACTCCCAAATGAGATTGTGGTTTGTTTCACTTTGACACATTTATTTCCAAACAGCACAAAAGTGTATGGCGTGGCAGCGAGCCAATCACAAGCATGGAAAAGGAAAAGACAGGAAGCGTCCACGAGGCAGCTAGATATAAATATGACGAAAGAAGCACTGGCGCCCCCGTGCGGCGGCCGTCGGAACTGCAGCACGGAGACAGGAGGAGGGAGAGGAAGAGAAACCGGTTTGCATCAGGACCCCCCTGCTTTTTAATTACAATGAAGCTTATTCAGGGAGGGGGGCTTTTTCTTTTAAATGTCAGATGGGGGGGCAGAGGGAACAATACAAATACTCTACGTCTTCACGGATAGCGACTGACTAAAAACGGGGCGTCTCCAGGTTCTGGGTATTTACACGGCAACACGCTAACTACCCCCCCTTAGCTTTACGATTCACGTCACATGATTCTCACAACACGCTACGGACCTCACCGACCATCACCCCCCCTCAAAGGCCTTCATCTTCTCCAAAAGCAGCCGCTCTGCAGGAATAAATAGGAGCTAAAGTGGGCGTGGCCTCGGAAACGCTGGGCGGAGTCCAGGCAAGCAGCAGCATGACCATGTGACATGGAGAGTGTCAGCCCAGTGGGAGGGGCTTGAGGGCAGGCTACAGTCAGTGAGGAGGGGGCGGAGTCACAGAGTGACAGGATCAAACATGCAGTTTGCACACAAAGGTGTGGCGGTGGGAGGGGTTAAATGTTTGCGTTAAAAAACTGCAGCTGCGTCTCCTCCACATTCACAGCCCGGGGGCGGCCCCCCCTCAGGGCTTGTCCGTCTTGTGTGCGCTGAGGAACGCCATCCCGTGGGTCCTGAAGTGGGTGTTGAGGTCGGAGGCCTTGTCGAAGCGGCGCCCGCACACCTTGCAGCCCGTGTTGCCGTCGCCGTCCTCCCCCTGCGCCTGAGGGGAGGCGGCGGGGGAGCCGGCCGGGGAGCCCTGGGTGTGGGGGGCGCCGCGCTCCGCCTCGCCCGGGGCGTCCCTCACCCGGTGAGTGATGAAGCGGTGGCGGCCGAGCGAGCCGGCCGAGGCGAAGCACACGCCGCACTGCAGGCACTGGAAGGAGGCGGCGTCGCCGCGGTGCTGCGGGATGTGCCGCTGAAACTCCGCCCCGTCCTCCGTGGAGAAACCGCAGGGGACGCAGCGGAAGACGCTGTCCTCCTCCTCCAGCTCGCCGGGGGCAGAGGACACGGACAGCCTGGAAGCCCGGGTTCTTTTGGCGGGACCGCCTCCCTCCTCTGGGGCGTGTTCCTCGTCCGGCGCGGGGCGGGGTGGAGGTGGGCCAACCTCGCCGTCCTGCTCCGATGAGCTGCCTGGCCCCTCCCCTCCCGTGGCTGCCCGCTTCCTGGTCAGCGGGGGACCCTGGGGCCAGAAGAGGCGCTTTTCAGCATCTATAAGATTGGACTCAAACGTCTCACGGCGGCGGACTCACGTCTGCGGCTTTGTGATGGAGGCGGACGTGTTTGTCCAGCAGGAACCGACTCCCAAAGGTCCGTTTACCTTCTGTGCAAAACCTGCAAAGCAAAGGAGAGTCTTCAGTCGGAGAGACCGCCCCCTGGTGGCCGCAGCGTGCCACGGCGGCCTCGTCCACCAACGCGCCCCTGACTCACTGGCAGTGGAAGACTCTCTTGTTGCCCTCGTGAATGACGCGCTCGTGGCGCCGCAGGCTGGAAGACGTGCTGAACGTCCCGCCACAGATTCGACAGGGGAACTTCAGAGGAAAAGCGTTCAAACACGTCAATCTTTCAGCTTCTCTCTGGACAAAGCGGCGTCCTAGAGGACCGCGCCTCACCTTCCCGTGCTCCATCTTGACGTGACTCAGGTAGTCGTCGTTGTCGGTGAAGGTGGTCTGACACTGAGGACACGTCCACTCGGTGGGGGCGCTGGCGCGGCCGCCGTCGCCTCCAGCGGCGGAGTGGCCCCCCGGAGCCTCGTAGTCCTCGTCCCCCTCGTCGTCGTCATCGTCTTCCTCCTCCTCGTCCTCCTCCTCCTCCTGCTCCCGCCCCCAGTCCTCGCCGTCGGACGTGTCTGGTTTGGTGGAGGGCTTGGCCTTGAGGCCGGAGGGGCCGGACGGGTTGGATGGGGCGGGGACGGCGTTGGAGGCGTCGGGCTGAGACTCTGCTTTGGCCGCCGGGCCTCTGTGGGTAGACTGGGGGGGGGGGTCAGGTCAAGGTCATAGGCATCAACTGCAGAACCCAAATGCAGCAGAGCACCAGTTCTGATCGATTTTGTTCCCGCCGCAGGCTGATTTAAAAAATAAAAGCATCGTCGTGAACGGTAGAGATGCACTCATGCGTTTCCATGGAAACGCTCTGCATCAAACGCATGAGTATGGATCAGAACGATGGGAGCAGCTGCTGCTCCTTCCTGCATTTTGGATGTCCAACCATGAAACATTTAAAATGAAAACTTTCATCTCTGAGTTCTTCTACAGGAAGAGGAGCGACGGGACGAAGTTCTGCCGGCTTCAACCTGTGAAGCTCAGTTTTCATTATTTATGGCATTATTGCTCACAGAACTTTCTAAGTCGCAAATGAAAATATAAAATATTTACTTTCGAAAACTTTTTTCAAGAAATGAACTTTTGCAAAAGTTTTTTTCAAATCAAAATCTTTTTTTAAATCCGTTATTATTAACTAATGTCAATTACTCCAAACCCTTTTTCTTTTGAATTACTTATTTTTTGACCTCCATGTCTAAGTTTGAGCCGCTGAGTTTTCCTTTTTTAGACAATAAAAATGGACGTGAAAAAAGCACGGAGTGAAACTTTTTTCGGAAATTTTCCTTTTTGTCTCAAAAGGGTTTTTGCGTTAGCGAACAGCCATAACACGCCAACATCTAGGATGACCTCACAGCCCCGCCCCCTTCCTCTTCTGATCTGTTTTCCCAGCATTCCCGTGGTCTTTTCGTGACGATGATGCTGTTTTTAACCAAATCTAAAAACGTTTTCATGACAGAGCGGCAGGAGTTCATTAGAAATTCAGTTGTGGGCAGGACTGTTGGGGCAGAGCAACCCCGCCCCCCTTCCCCTCAGAGCAGGGGGCACATTTTCTGCATTTGCTCCTGACTCTGATTTGAACAGAAATGCTCGGAAATGATTTTTTTATCTGAACTTTCTTCGTGTTTGTCGTCCCTCATCAGGAAGGGGGGGGGGGGGGTCTGACCAATCAGCTCTGTTCTGGGTATGGAGCTTCTGATGAGGTCACCATCGAGGAACCGGTCAGAGGCCGACCCAAAACTTGATGTTTGCCTTTGCTGAGGCCTCTTTCATTGGGGGGGGGGCATTGAAAGGGCAACATGGAGGCAGGGGGCAGCACTCACCTTGATGTGCTCCATCATGGAGCCCTTCTGGGCGTAGAGCTTGGTGCAGTCGGGACACTTGAAGACGTGGACCTTCTGCTTGGCTAAATGGGTGTCAAAGTGCATGTACAGCAGGGGCTTCTGGGTAAAAACCGTGTCACACATCACGCACTTGTAATCATCCTGAAAGACAAAGACAGACGTCCTTCAGGATGGAGTTCCAGGACAGGGGCGGGGATCTTCCCAAAGGGTCTGCAGGTACTTGGCCTGTCCTCCGGTGAGCGCCGGGTGCTGGGAGCTGATGTGGCTCTGGGCGCTGGGGGAGGACTTGAAGGCCATGGGGCAGCTGGGGCACTTGTGGAAAACCTCGCAGTGGGCCGTCTGGATGTGGGACTTGATGGAGTTCAAACCTCCGAAAACCACCTGGCAGCTCGAACACCTGAGAGAACAACTCAGTCTTCAGAAGAAACCTCTGGTTGGACTACAAATCCCACCTCCCACTCTGTTCTAGAGGAGTTCTCCCTCCCTCCCTCCCTCCCTGTTCATCATTTTCATAAATATTTATCATTATAACATTTGTCTGCAGAGGAACATTTTTGGATCATCGGATTATTTGTGCTCTTGGTTTAGGAACTACAAATCCCATCAGCCCCCTCTCACACAGAGAGGCGGGGCTTCAGTTTACTCGTTCTGGGATTCACAGCATCAGAAAAACGGCCAGGCTTCTGATTGGCCGAGCTCTTTGAGGTCTCACCTGTAGCCGATGCGCCTGGCGAAATGCAGACACGCCTCCTCCAGGTGAGTCTGGAAGCTGGCTTGCCGCGCGATCCCGCCACACTCGGGACACACGTGGGGGGCTTTGTGTTTGTGGACGCGTTGGTGGGCGGACACGGCACACGAGTTAGGGAGCATCATGGGAGGGGAGCACTGCGTACACGTCTGCGCAGAAAGACAAGCTTAGCCAAACTAGCGGCGTGTGGCGTGTGGCGTGTGGCGTGTGGCGTGGCGGTCCGCCCCCGACCGGGACTCACCGAGTTGGGAGCTCCTCGGATCTGCTGGAAGTGGGTCACCAGCTCGGCTTTCCCAGAGAACTGCGTCTGACACTCCGGACACTTGAAGTTGTTGTACTGCAGCGACTCCGCCTTCTTGCAGGGGAGGGGCATGAGCGCCTGCGGGCCCTGGGGGGCGCGGCGGACCGGGCGGGGCTGAGGAGCCGCCGGGGAGGAGCCGTCCTTCATGGGGCTGGAGTTGGTGGTGGCGCCCCCTGGTGTGACAGAAGGAGAAGAGACTGGAGGAGAAGAGGACGAAGAGGAGAGCAGGCCTGATCAGCCCAAGGATGAAGACCAGAGGAAGACAGACCAGGGATGAAGATGAGGCCGAGAAAAAAAACAAACAAAAAAAACTCTTTCTGTGACATAACGTCCACGGAGCGGACCTGGCTCACATTTCACTACTGGTTGTATTTGCTAAATATAACTTAGTGTGTGACAAATAAAAGAATCTTGAATCTTGAATCTTAACGTCTAAAACAAACCAAACGAGTCTGATGAAGACCCTCTCTGATGAAGACCCACTCTGATGAAGACCCTCTCTGATGAAGACCCACTCTGATGAAGACCCTCTCTGATGAAGACCCACTCTGATGAAGACCCTCTCTGATGAAGACCCTCTCTGATGAAGACCCACTTTGCTAAAGACCCTCTCTGATGAAGACCCTCTCTGATGAAGACACACTCTGATGAAGACCCTCTCTGATGAAGACCCTCTCTGATGAAGACCCTCTCTGATGAAGACACACTCTGATGAAGACCCACTCTGATGAAGACCCTCTCTGATGAAGACCCTCTCTGATGAAGACCCACTTTGCTAAAGACCCTCTCTGATGAAGACCCTCTCTGATGAAGACACACTCTGATGAAGACCCTCTCTGATGAAGACCCTCTCTGATGAAGACCCACTTTGCTAAAGACCCTCTCTGATGAAGACCCTCTCTGATGAAGACACACTCTGATGAAGACCCTCTCTGATGAAGACCCTCTCTGATGAAGACCCTCTCTGATGAAGACACACTCTGATGAAGACCCACTCTGATGAAGACCCTCTCTGATGAAGACCCTCTCTGATGAAGACACACTCTGATGAAGACACACTCTGATGAAGACCCACTCTGATGAAGACCCTCTCTGATGAAGACCCTCTCTGATGAAGACCCACTTTGCTAAAGACCCTCTCTGATGAAGACCCTCTCTGATGAAGACACACTCTGATGAAGACCCACTCTGATGAAGACCCTCTCTGATGAAGACCCTCTCTGATGAAGACCCACTCTGATGAAGACCCACTCTGATGAAGACCCACTTTGCTAAAGACCCTCTCTGATGAAGACCCTCTCTGATGAAGACACACTCTGATGAAGACCCACTCTGATGAAGACCCTCTCTGATGAAGACCCTCTCTGATGAAGACCCACTTTGCTAAAGACCCTCTCTGATGAAGACCCTCTCTGATGAAGACACACTCTGATGAAGACCCACTCTGATGAAGACCCTCTCTGATGAAGACCCACTCTGATGAAGACCCTCTCTGATGAAGACCCTCTCTGATGAAGACCCACTTTGATGAAGACCCACTCTGATGAAGACCCACTTTGCTAAAGACCCTCTCTGATGAAGACCCACTCTGATGAAGACCCTGTTTTCTGGCTCTTTTTTCAAAATGCAGGTTGAAAAGGACATTAGTGAAAATCTGCTGGGCGGAGCCACAGTCTCCCAGCTCCGCCCCTTTCTGATCATCCACCTGCAGACAAACAGATCAGTGACGGTCTTGGTTTTCCCATCTGGATCTGGACTCTACGGCTGCACCGCTAATGTTGGCATGTTTCTGTAAGCTAGCAGGTAATTGTAAACAGATGCATGATGGGAAGTGGGACATTTCAGAGATGAATTTCTAAAGAACTCCTGCCGAACTCCCTGCAGAAACTACGTCCTGGAAAACGACACAGGTTTTTGGATTTTGGCTAAAAATGTGGGGAGCAGCGGGCATGCTGGGAAAACAGCAGATCAGAGTGGGACTTGAGGACCTTAAGCTGATCAGAAGGACAGAAACTCAATGCTTCACGCCTCCTCACCAGCGACGGGCGCCACGTCCTGCTGCCCGATCATCTGCTCCACGGTGACGGGCCTCATGACCAGATGCGAGCACTGCATGACCAGCCCCCGCTCCTTGTGCTCCCTGGCGTGCAGCAGCAGGCTGCACTTGTTGAAGAAGGCCAGCCGCTTGGCGCAGTGGTTGCAGGTCACCTCGATGCGCAGCGAGCGCCGGTCGTAGTGCCGCGCCAGGCTGCGCTCCAGGGCGAAGGAGTCCCCGCACTCCAGGCAGCGGTAGCCCGCGGCGGGCAGCGGGAGCCCCCACTCGGGCGGGGGCGGGGCCGACAGGTCGGGTTTGTAGCTGGGCAGGAGGTTCTTGCTGTTGAGGATTTTGTTGAAGGCCTCCACCAGGCTGGACTGGCTCCTGGAAATGACCGCCCCCGTGCTGTTGACGATGGACGCCGGCTTGTTGGGCTGCAGGGAGGTCCCTATGATGGCGCCACCGCCGCCGTTTGCAGTCTTGTTGGCGCCCGTGCGGACGCTGATCCCGCCGGCAGCGACCGAGAACTTGGGGGAGGAAGACACGGCGGGCGTGGCGGGCAGAGCGGCGGCCTTGGTGATGCTCACGGCAGTGGGAGAAACCTTGGCCTTTTCAGAGGACGCCATCTTGTTCTGGACTTTGGTGGCGGCGGCCAGCATGACGCTGCTGGCTGCCAGAGTGGAGGCGGGAAGAGCGGCGAGGGCGCCGACTTTCTGTGAGGCTGCCGCCGTCGGCGCGTCTGCTTTCTGGGCTTGGCCCCCCAGGAACTTGCGCTGCCCGCTTTGAGCTTTGGCGTCCGCACCTTTCCCCTTCGGCGCCACCCTGGTCACGGTTCTGGTGATCCCACCAGAGGAGGTTTTGATGGTCTTGATCCGGACTTTGAGGGGTCGGGATGGAGCTCCGGCTGGAGCAGGAGCAGCACCTCCTCCTCCTCCTCCGTCTGTGGACGCGGGCTTGGGCCGCCCATCACTCACCTCCATGACATCATCGCTCGTGCTCACATGTGTTCCTTCGTCGGCTTTACTCTCAGCGGGCCTGTCCGCTCCGTTTCCCACCTCCATCTCCTCCTCCTCCTCTTTGGGCTCCCTCATCTCAGAGGGAGGCGGCGTGGAGGCCACGGCGGGGCTGGAGCATCTCTTAGACGGGACAGGGGCTGCTGAAGCGGGAGCCTCCGGTTCAGGACTCTCCGGAGAGTCTCGCTCCTCGATGACGTGTTCCGGGTGTCGGTCCTCCACTTGGGAGCTCTCCGTGGACCCCGACTGGGGGCTCGATGACGTCAGGGAGGAGCCTGAAGGAGTGTCTCCGGGTTTGGGCTGGCAGGCGAGGGAGGAGGAGGTGGGCTGGGCTGAGACGGAGTTGGACTTGTACCGTCTGGTCATCTGAGCGCTCGTCGGGGAGTCCGGATTCTCCTGGATCACCAGCGGACTTCCCAGATCCGGGTCCGAATCCTCCTCCTCCCCCTGCTGCTGCTGGAACACGGCGGG
Source organism: Oryzias curvinotus (assembly GCA_023969325.1). Lineage (NCBI taxonomy): Eukaryota > Metazoa > Chordata > Actinopteri > Beloniformes > Adrianichthyidae > Oryzias > Oryzias curvinotus. The sequence goes on along the minus strand of CM043716.1, from coordinate 9,664,217 downwards.
GCCTCCTTTCGAGGCGCCGTTGAAAGGCTGAGAGGAGTGCAGCGGGTGCGATGAGGGCACCGACGGCGGCGCCGACAGCAGAGGCTTAGAGGGGGGGAAGAAGGGCGAGGCGGGTCGAACGGGCCCCCCTGCAGCCAGAGGAGAGGAGCCGGCGGGCAAGGAGGAGGAGGAGGAGGAGGAGGAGGAGGGTAGGGACGCCTTGACCTCGTCTGACCTCTCCTGCCCCGCATCCTGCTGCTGCTGGTGCTGCTGCTGCAGAAGCTGCATCTTCCTGGCGCGGCCCACCGGGTCCCCCGACCCCTGCGCCACCAGAGGTTTGAGTCTGTTGAAGATGTTGCCGCCCTGTTTGGCGGCTTTGGCGGCGCCCGCTGCTTCCGGAGACACTTTGGGGATGGTCAGCGACCACGGAGCGCCGTTGGACTGAGCCTGACCGAGGGGGTGCGGGCCTCCAGAAGATCCAAACCCGTTGTGGTTGACCGATTCGGACTCAGTCATCCCGGGAGCACAGGCACCAAGCCTGGGCCCCACGTCCACGGCCCCCGTGATCACATCGATGGGGTCCTGGTCTGCATCCCCGTCGCCGGCGTCCACCGCCTCGTGCCGGACCTTGTTCTTCACAATCACACTCACGATGGAGGGGTCCGTCTGGGGGTCTGAGGGGCTGGGGGGTCTCAGGGATGACCCCACACCCGCCACGGGCTCCGGCTTCCCCAGGGACGCTCCCGGGGCCACGTGCGGCCCCTCAGCCTCGTCCGGGGCGGACTGGATGGCCTCCTTGGCGTCGATGTCTGGGATGTCAAAGGCTGCCAGCAGGTCATCGAAGTCGGGGGTCTTCATGTCCCCCATAGCGGGCGTCTCTCCTGCGGACGAGCAGACGGGAAGCATCGGTGACAGAAAAACACACCAACCGTAACGAGCCCGGAGGCTCCGACGGGCGTTTACGCGGAACGGGAACGGTTTTCAACCCCAGCACGCGCTCGGAACCCCGCGCGTCACGCGCCCCGGCTGTCAGGATGGCTCCGCGAGCGCCGCGGTAGCTCCGCTTAGCCCGTCCGCGCGCCGACCGCTAGCGGCGGCCGCTCCTCCCGGTGCGCGTCGCTATGAATGGGAAACGCTCCCTCCCCATCCTCCGAGCACGCGCCAGCTGCGAGCGCGCGGGCGGGTCACCGTACGCCTCCGCCGCGCCGTGGCGCCGGAGCCGGCCTGCTGTCGGTGCTAACGCCGCTCCTCCCGCGGAGCAGAGGCGGCGGGCTAGCTGGCCGCGGAGCTCCAGCCCCACGGAGGGGTCATTTAGCTAGCCGGCTAACGCTCGCCGTTAACGCCACCGGAGCGGATCGCCGACGGCGAGCACGGGCCGCTGGCTTTCGGGTCGATGACGTCACAGGACGGGGGTCGCGGACGTGGCTTTGCGGGCATCATTTCACGCATTTTGATTGTTTACCTGGAGGTGCGATTCCCGACTATCCTAGCTGCTTTTCAGCTGAAAATGCTTCTCTTCCCATCACGTGACTCCGGACATCCTATCGCGCTCCGGCAGCGCTGGGAAATTCACGGAGGATCCCGCAAACACGCGTGATTCTTCCTGCTCAAGGCGACGTGATGCTTTCATGCCTGCGGGCCCCGCAGTCCGCTCATGTCGGACCTTTTCGGTCGGTTTACCGGCACCGGAGAGGCAGAAACGCAGCAGCAGGCGGCAGATTGACACACGGCTTTTATTGCAAAAACAGACAGAACCACCAACCACAGACTGATCTATGGGGGGTGGAGGGCACAACTTTATTTGATGCAGTAGGAGAACCGGGCCTCTGGACTGTCTGGAGGTCTTTGGGTCTGGTGTCCTGCAGGAGCATCAGCAATCTCTGAAATGTCCCTCCTCCTCCTCCTCCTCCTCCCATCATTTCTTCTTCTCCTCCTCCTTTTTGTCGTCCGGCTTGTTTCCCGTCTGGGAGGCGAGGGAGCCCATGGCGTTCCGGATGGCCTCGTTGTTTGGATCCACGCCGGGCAGGTTTTCCAGCACGCTCTGGAGGAACTCCGGGTCCTGCATCACATCGTAGTCGTCTTCGTCCTTTTAACGACAAAGACACAACATGAAAGGACGACGCACAACGACACACAACGACACACGCACGACACACAGCACCGCCATCCATCAGAGAACCAGGAACCAGCCTGGAAGTCACTTTGGAGCAGAAAGAAATGAATCCAGATCAGCTCCAAGTGAAGCAAAAACCAGATTAGAGCCGGAACTGAAGTTCAAAGTGGAAGAAATCCACTTGGTGTCTGTCAGGTTTTAGGTTTAAAGCTGTTTTTCTTTCTTTTTTAAATGTATGATCTGGTTGTTCATTCTCTCTAGATGATCCCGATTGGACTTCATTCCCTTGAGACGGGCTGACAGAACCAGAACGGCTGCTTCAGCCCAGAGAGGCCACAGCCCGCAGGAAGAGCCTCCCATCCAGAGTTTGGCCACTGCTGCTCTGATTTCTGAGGAAACGCTTTCAGCTTCAGCCTGAATCTCTCTGATCAGAAAACGTTTTCAAAACGACAGAAGCAACATTTTCCTTCAGCGTTGAAGGATGATAGAAATCCTCTCCAAACGTTTCCCTCTAGAGGTCTTCAGCCGTCTCTTCCTCCTTCAGACAGACCCCCCAGCTGTTTGCAGGACCCAGTACATCCTTTCAGACGGGATCACTCGCCTTTGCTGGCTCGGCCGTGTCCATGGGGGCCCCCGTGTCCATGTCCCCGTACTCTGTTGACGTCAGAACATGGACTTACTTTCCCAGGCGTGGGGTGGAACCAGCACTCAGAGCAGACACCCACCTCCCCCGGCCAGAGACATCTGCATGGCGTAGGCGATCTGCTCCTCCTCTGTCATGCTGCTGAAGTCCGGCAGCGCCGCCGAGCCGCCCTCCGGCTGAGAGACGGACATCTTCAGCAGGGCGTCTTCTGACTCTGGATGTGAAGCAGACGGACGTCTGGTTTCTAGAATTCCCTTGGGGGGTTTCATGGACGGTTCTGCTCTCACCGTCTGCACTGGGCGTCGGCACGCCGGCCTCGGCTGCAGAGGCCACGGCTGCCCTCCGGGCCTCCTCCTCCTGCCGCTGCCGCTGCTCCTCCATGGAGACGCGCAGAGCCTGGCGGGACGCGGGAGCAACAGTTGGTGAGACGTGTGCAAAGCCCACCAGAAGGCGGAGTCACGTTCAGGAAGAAGATCTGAAAACATCCAAGAAACTGGGAGACACTGAAGCTACAAACACGTCTGGTTCCGTACCAGGGCCAGCTCCGGGTCGGCACTGGGATCCACGCCAAACTCAAAGTCGCTGGCACCGAGTCCGATCATGGAGCCGCCCTCACCCGCCAGGATGGGGGAGGAGAGCAGAGCGTCTGCCAGACTGGGCCCCGGGGGAACCGTGACCAGGTGGGAGCCCGTCCCCTCCTTCCCGTTCAGAGTGTTGATGAAAGCGGTCAGCTTCTCCGTGTTCACCTCCTGGATTGACGGGGAGCAAACACGTCTCATTAGGGAGCCGCCCCCCCCTCCCCGGGTGTTCGGACCTTCTCACGCTCCCATACCTCCTCTCCAAAGTTGATGATATCCACGTTCACTTTCTCTTTTTTTAGCCGCTTCGCCAACTTGACCAGCTGGAAGATGGAACAGGAAGAGACGGTTAAGGAGGAACCGGCATGTCTGTCCTCCACGCTAACGGGAGGAACACGGGAGGAAGCGTGTTCTCTCTGGAGGACGCGTGTTCCCCTCAAACTTACATCTTTTTCATTGTCCTCCACAGGACTCCCAACAAACGCTATGATCCTCATCTTGTGGTTCTTTCCTTGTCTGTGTTTCAGAGCCAACTGTAAAGGAAGAGAAGAAGACACGAGGTCAAAGCCTGGAAGTGCAGAGAAACGGCAGCCGGCTCTCAGGGACGCACGACGTCACGCCACGGAGCAGAACCACCGCCACAGCAACACGCTTTCAGCAGAAGCAGGTTTGCAGCTTTGGTCCTTTTTTTTTTAAACACAAAGAACAAGAATCACATTCCTGAAATAAACAAACGGTTGATGCTGAAACAATTCATAAAACACAGAAGCACATTTAGGATAAAACGCCCCGTTCAGACTCAAAGGTTCAAACTGACGTCAGATTGGCAGGAAGTCAATTCAATGAGTCTGAAAATGAGGAAAAAGAAAAGGAACTATGAAGGTTCCTGAGATGACAAATGTTTTATATGAAAGACAAAGGAAAGGTCCTGAGCTTTTATCCATAGATGCTATTCTCCATACTTTAATGTTTTTTAAGTGAGGATTGAAACTGAACGGCTAATATCGGATGTAAACAAAGACCTGCATGGATGATCCAGTCAGATCTGATTTGATGACCCCTGAGTTTAGACATGAACAGCAGGTAAAAACACTACCTAGAAACAGATGATGCTGATCTTAACATCAAATAGCTCAATTTGCAGGATAAATAGTGACAGCTGCTTTGTCTAATCCACATCACTGAAACAAAGCCGTCCTCTGGGGGTCAGAGGTCATGACCTGCAGGATACCCACGTGAGCCACCCTGATGCCCGTGCAGAAGCAGATGTTCCCTTTGGGCTGAACGGCGTGCAGTTTGGACAGGATGCGTCCGCTGTCCGGGGTCAGGGTGGTCAGCACCTCGCAGTTGCTGTTCCAGGTAAAAACAGAAACAGTTTGAGTTCCACTGAGGGCACACCTGGGAACCGTGACGTCACGACGCATGCGTGTCCTGAGCAGACAGAGGGGGTCTTACTTCGCCATGGTCATGAGGCCGACATTGTTCTCGGGGTTGCTGCGGGTCTTCGAGTGACAGACGATGTTGACCGCGTCCTGCTGAGCCTGTAGTCTGGTCGGTAGGAAGTCTCCGTTTCGCATGTACTCACTGTTGTCCACACTGGCGGGAAAACGGCCGTTAGAGCCGCTCTGGTCCGGTGCGCGAACACCGGCGTGACCGTCCCAACAACAACAACAACAACCGAACAGCTTCGCTGGGACCACTCGGCCAAAGTTAGCATGTGTAGACACCCACAACTGACCCAAACCGCTTCCGTGACGTCACACCAGACCTTCAAAACGCCTAAAAACAACCCCACGATAAATGCGCCGCTGCTGTAAAACAACAACTCAATGCTAACGAAGGCTACATGACTCAGCCGGTCGCCCCAGAGCTAGCAGGCTAACGAGAACAGCCCATAATAAGGCCGGAATATCCATCATGTCCCTCATTTAAGGGCTGCGGAACATCAATATTCAGTTATTGACAGACATACCGTAAAATAAACACTAAGCGGACAGTAAACGCTGTTTTAAAATACATTTTAGCTTCCTTACCAGACCATCGTACTTTCCAGCACCATTTTGGAAACTTCTTGTCGCTTGCTGACGTAATCTTAGAAGTCGTTATGCTATTGGACGGAGATCCAGCAAGACTAAATCTGATTGGTCGGGATTCACTGATTCAGAATTTTTTTATTTTTATATTGACATATAATTATTACAAACTCTCACCGACTCAACTATAAAATGATGTTAGCCACATCTCTCTACAGAAAAAGCTGCATATATTTTTCTCTAATCCGTCTTCTTTAGGGGTTTTCTTTACCGAGCAGGTCAGGGATTAGTTTAGTTTAGTTTCATGTTCCTATGGAATTCTGACTGCATTATCTCATTTGATACAATTACCGGTATGAAGTCCGTTGAGACGACTATTGTTGTAATATTGGGGTATATAAATAAAATATAATTGAATTTAATTAATGAAATACATAAAGGCACATATGAAACCTGCAGCCTGGATCAGTAACTATTCTGTAGCAGACATACAAATGTCACAAGAAACGATTTGACTTCTGAATATACTTATTGAGGATAAATACAGTCCGACTTCATTTTTAAAGCACAGAAAATTCAACCAACCTGTTTTCATTTTATTTTTATGAATGTGATATTTATCTTGTTGTTTCTATAGACAAATTACTGCTATAAACCTTAAAGCCAAATCTACTCCTGAGCGGCTCTGCTGGTGGATAATAATTGTTCAGAAGTTTGAATAGCATTTCTTTAATCTTGGGGACTATGGGCCATTTGATGAATTTCTATAGTTGAGCACCGGATGTGGCAGATGTCTGTTATTTATATTTAACTTTCTGATAAAGTGCTGGTATGACTGACCTGTAAAGGATACGTTTTGACATTTATTATCCCACCTTTTTCCGTCATTTTTGTTTCACCTAAAATTAAATTTGGTAGTTTAACTTGAACATTGGAAGACAATATTCTATTTATTATTAAATGTATTAAAGTAATCAGAGTAAAGTACTTATTAAAGTAATTAGAATTCCTCTGCAGGTTTTTAAAATTCCTTGGTTTAACATTCAATATCATATTTGTTTTCTAAGTCGCTCAATTGAAGAATTTCTCCATTCCAATCAAGAATATCGGATTCAAAGACACAAATATCATCTTGTGGTCAAACATGGTCTTCCTGTTTGTGGTAATTCCTCTGTTGGTCCACAGGGGGGCGCAGTGAGGGGAAAACCATGACGACACATCATTTTCCAGTAGAAAAGTATTTGTTTGAAATTCTGAAATCTTACTAGGAAGTTTGAAGATTTCAAAGTCACATCAACAAAAAATCTAATTCACCTTCTTTTGAAGATGTTTTTGGGAATATTAAACCATATTAAATCAGAATTAGCTATAAAGTCTTTTAACCATTTTATTCTAAATCAATCATCTTCGTACCTCCCAAACTATATTCCTTAATTAGTTGAGATTTTCTGATGTAATGCGTCTTATTCCTCCAAACAAATTTAAAAATAATTAAGTTAATTTTTTTTTAATATTCTTTAGGTTAATGTAAAAAGATCTACTCTGATATATTAATTCTGAAGTTCTTTCTGATTTGGACAACAGTTTTCTTCCAAACATGGTTAAATCTCTGATCAACCAGTGATTTGATGTTTTCTGCATTTGGTCCATTCTTTCCATCACGTTTATTGCTTCTCTTTCTTGTTTATCTCTAATTCATTTGATACCTAAATACTTCATTTTTTATAGGGATTGAGAACATTTCTTCTTCCAGACAAGAGCACGGGGGGGGGGGGGGTGTCATTCACAGTTTTGTAAATTTAGTCAAAGGCAGAAATAAGTTGCAGGGCTGTAGTCACCATGCATGTCAGAAAAGAGACTGTGTCATCTGCAAACTGGAATAAAAAGTTATGTTCTATAGAATCAAAGGCTTTAAATCAGTCAATAAAGAAAATGAGGCTTTCTGTTTCTAGCATAGATTGATAATCCAGCATATCCAGGATTAATCCAACATTATTATGTACGATTCTTGGGTAAAAAATATGGCGCAATTTTCTTTACAAAAATGTGAGCTATATAAAGTTGAGTAAAATGAAAATATTTCAGATTTATTTGCTCTTAGTCTTCAATTAACCTTCCATTTTTGTGTTTCTGTTTGTCTACATTTTTCTTATCTATAAAAGGATGTTGTGTTTTTGTCTCCACTTAGCTGTGGATGGTATAAACGCACCGTTTGCTTTCTCTGTAGAAATCCCATGAAGTTGTTTTTGGAACAGGTTTAACTCGGCCAGAATCAGCCCTGCTGCGTAATAATTTCCATATATTTCTCTCTTTACTGTATTTTTTACCAATTTCACTTGCTATGCGTTTGCTTTCAGATTGAAACCACTCCCACTTCCCTGAGTCTGTCATTTCTATTCCCTCGACTTTCAAACTTAGAGATTTGATCTCCTTAGTGAATCATTGAGTAAAAGTTTACTGATAAATGTGTTGAGGGAAAGGCTAGAACTAGGTCAGTGAGTGGAGACGCTTCTATTCTTTCCATTCTACTAAAATCTAAGCCAGCGTGTCCAGCATCTTCTTATTTTGTCATTTATTTTCCCCGTATAAAGTCAGCACAATAATGACTTACTGGCTAATTGCAATGGCTAGCGGCCAGCGGCCTTCTGGGTAAAATTCCCTGAAAACCTTTTTTTTTAATTAGTAAATGTTTATAAATATGCAGACATGCATTCCTATTTTCAAATGAATTCTATTCACATTTTTAGTCATTTATTATCTGCTTTTTTTTTTTTTTAGGTAAAGCAATGTTCTTGTTATGGGATCAATAAAGTTTTTTTTATTTTTTTTATTCTTTGATTAACTTTCCCCCAAACCTCCAGATCATCTCTGACTGCTGGAGTTCAAAGAAATAGAAAAGTTTTCTGTTTGAAATTCATTTTTCACAGCTAGAAGCAGATCCATTAAATACAAGAAACAAATCCACCCAAATCTGTTTATTTTATAATGACTTTACAAACCAGAGTAGAAAATAGAGCATCCCATAATATGATAGAAAACTGTGCTGTAGAAAGGCACGGCTGTGATTCTCACCGTTACGTGTTTCTATGTACATTTGGAAGGACAGATACATTCAGAAATATAAAGAAAAGCAGATGTTACAGCTGTCATCTGAATCCATCAATGAAAAATAAAAAATAGTTAGTTTACCTAAAGAATGAACACGTTAAGCCCTCGGAATGACCCAAGACAATAAATATCACAATAAATATGAATACATTCACTTGTTTGGTTCAAACACGCTGTGGAAAAGTTTCCATACCATTAATGTACATTGAAAGCATGGAGGCGAGCTTCTGCGCTCCTCCAGCGTATATCATTTGGTCACATATTAGTTCAGTTTTAGAGGATCTGGTTGCATAGTTTGTGTGTTTTTAACATAAAATGGTCTAAAAGCTCAAATTTAGAATCATGTGAATACATTTCTGCAGTTTGAGGACAGGCCTCTGATTAAAGCAGACCCCCCCCCCCAGGGAAAACCTGCTCCAGACGAGGCCCGTCTCATGAAGGGAGCAGCTTCACTGAAAGGTCAAAAGGTTTTCCGTTTCCTCCGGACGCCGCAGCCGTCAGACATCAAAGCGCAAAGAGACGCCATTTATTCTTTCATTGACTCTTTGATCTGTGATGTCCAAGAATCCAAAAGTGCAACCCTGTGGGCTGTCATTCACCTTTGAACATCTCTTTGAGGCTTTTTATGGTCTGGTCTGGTTCAGAGAGTTCCTCAGAACTGCTGCCGTTATTTCTGTGACCTTTGCTGGAGGTCACCTCCAGGCGGCGTGGCTCCAGACCGGACCGACATGGATGGGAAATGTCCGTAAACGTTTCTGTTGGAGCCGCCGAGGATCCCTCCTCCCATCAGCTGAGCCTCATGAGACGCACCTCCTCGTTCAGACGTTGGTCTTTCCAAACGTGGAGCCGATTCCGTCTCTGAAACAGGTTCAGCTCTAGAATCCAGAATCCCAGCAGAAACTGGAGCAAATCTCCTTCCTGCTTCAAATAAGAGCAGCATCTCCTCCTGCATGAAACATCCCTTTATTTCACAATAAACCTGAGCTCATTTTTAAAGACTCTCAGGAAGAAGGTGGGTCAGTCTGACCGACGGAAAGGGAAGTTGTTGCTGGGGTGATTGACAGACGGCAGAGCAGAAGCTGCCGTGGAATTTCACTTCCTGCTGCGTTTCAAACGGGTTTTTCTGTCGGCGTCACGTAAGAAACGCGGTTTCTGCTGACGGGCAGAACGGAATCCAGGATTCAGGCTCCGCCCGTTCAGGCCGCTGCAGAGAAAAGCAGCAACTTTAGCCCCGCCCCCAGAAACAGTTTGCAAACGGCGAAAGCAAAAGCAAAGGCACACAAACTAAACCGAGAATGAAAATAAAAACCAAGATTCACAGGGAAGTCCAAAAAAAAAGGAAATTATAAAAACAGTTAATTAAATTGAAAAAATAAAAAAGTTAAAAATAATAATGTTGATTTAAAGAAAAGATGAATGATAGTGTTACGCGCCCACTCTGATCATTACACAGAGACCAGGCTGCACCGTGACGACTGAAAGCTTTAAAATGCAGTCGGTTCCACTGACACACCTTAAGACTTTATTAGTATTTGTTCCTTAGTCAGGGTTCTGCTGGGGGGGGGCAGAACCCTTTAGGATGAATGTTCTCCACGTCCGGTTTTGGTTCTACTGAGCCCACATGTGACACAATCAAACGGCTGGTTCAAATCATCTGCAGAGTTTCAGGAGCAGGAAGAGGTCAGACATGCCCTCCCCCACAGCCCCCCCCCTCACTGAATGCAGCCTTCCAGCAGGCCTGAAACCCAAGAAGCAGAGCTTCAACCCCCCAACCCTCCGCTTGGTTTGCCACGCCCGCCTGGAAAGGAGGAACCGTTCGGAGCTGAGAAACGGGGCTTTGGGGAGGAGTGGGTCTCTGTGGGTTCTCTGATCCGGTCTGGCGTGTTCTGAAGGTTCTCCTTTGGTAAACAGACTCGCCTGCATGCTGGCGTTTAGTGCGGTGACACCTCTGACCTCAGGGGGGCGCTGTTCTCCTGATCCTTTGGTCCGCCGCTCCCCTCCGCCGCTGGGTGGGCTGGATTTGGAGGAGACGGCTCTGCTGCTGGGGAGGAGTGAAGCGAGGCCGTGGGAGTGCCGGCGGCGGCGCCGCTGGGAGCTGGCGTCCTCGGGAGGAGGTCGGGGCGATCCGACTGCATCGCTGCAAGGAGGAGAGAGGAGGACAGGAGGAGGCCTCAGAGCTGTGTTGTGCAGGAAACGCTTGGCGTGACGCTGGATGTTTGCACGGATCAAAGCCTCTGCTCACCGCCGTCGGGCTCGCCGCCCTCCACGCCGTCGCAGCTGACTTGGGCCGAGAGGGGGGGCTGCTGGTTGCTGATGCTGCTCTGAGCGGACAGAGACGGTCCCAAGCCCACGGCTTTCTTCACAGGACCGTTGGCACGCCGCTTCTTAGACGGGGAGCTCTTCACTGGGTTCAAGACAGAAAAGCGTGACCTGGCGACCGGGCGACCGGACGACCTGGCGTCCGGGCGACCGGGCGTCCGGGCGACCTGGCGTCCGGGCGACCTGGCGTCCGGGCGACCTGGCGTCCGGGCGACCTGGCGTCTGAAGATCAAACTTACGTGGCATCTTTTTAAAGACTCTGTTGCACATAAACTTCTCAAATCTTTCTGCGTAGAACCGCGGCCGGTGAACCGACACGGTGTCCTGGAAACAGACGTCTGACATCAAACCCTCCATTTAATAACATGAGGGGCATGAATGAAGCAGAGGGAAGCAGGTTACCCCGTCATGAACCAGAGCCTTCCAGGAGTGTTCCAGCTTCTTCACAAACCTACAAAATGATAGAAATGAATCCCGTCTGAAAGCAAGAACACAAACCTGCAACCGAGGATTAGGACCGCCTTAAAAACATAAATAAATACAGATTAAATTTATGATTTAAAAAAGAAATCCTGTTTTTAAAAATAAAGCTAAAGTTGAACATTTGAAGCAGATTCTTCAGAAGTGTGACGCTCGTCTGCATAAGAATTTAAAGAAGTAATGTTTGGTTTTCACTTTTAAACTTCACAAAAACAACTTTTAAAGCCAATATTTACAACTTTATTCTGGAGAAATCATTTCATGATTGTAAAACTTTTTCAATTTAATTTTAGGATTTGAAAAAATAAATAAAATGTTGCCATTTTAACTTTTATTTTCCTAAATCTCTTCTCTTCTGGTGACTGTAGCAGGGGTTATAAAAATCAGAAAACGGGGTTTAAAGCCATAAAGACATTTTCCTTTATGTCTAAGCGGTAGTTTGTGGGCGTGGCCTTTGCAGAGAAGAGTGCGGTCATGAGCGGCCTCATTCAGGCTCAGTGAAGTGGACGGCGTTCTTTGTGTTCCAGACGCCGCTTCCATACGTTCAGCCTCACCCCCCCGGACCACCAGCAGCTCTACCTGTAGGACTGCAGGATGTCGATGATGCCGATGTACACCAGCAGCCGCTCCCCCTTGGAGTTCCACGCAGGGATGCCTCCCGTCCTGCACAGACGCCGGCGGTCAGTGGGACGGCGTGTCGGTGACCACACCTCCTCGGATACTCACTCGTCCGCTGAGCCCGTGGACGCCATGGCCCCGCCCTCGGCCTGGATGGACTCGATGGCCGTGCTGTACAGAGACTTCTGGCCCTGCGGCCTCCTCTGGTCCGCGGTCCCGGCGATGGCCTCCTCGCTGGCCTGGTGCATGTTGTGAATGGCCAGCAGGAAGCTGTAGTCCATGATTTTGAAGCTCTGCAGGAGCTGCAGCGAAACCCAAGAGTCACAATCACACCTGTCATCCCAGTTCAGCGGTTGGACGCCTAAAGCTTCCTCTCACCAGGCAGTCCCTGTGGATGGTCTTGCAGAGAGCGATGTACTTGTCCCCCTCCAGCAGCAGCCCCTCCTGCATGTCCTGCATGAAATCCAGGTCCTTGAAGGTGGGAATGGCCTTTTCCCGCTCTTTGGCGGAGGCGCGGCGTTTGTACGTGGAGCCCTTCAGGTCGTATTTGCTGTGCATGCGGACGGTGTTTGGCAGCAGATTGTTCATGACAGCAATGCGGATGTTTTTGCCTCCTGCCTGGACGCAGTACAGCCCGTAGAACTTTGGTAGTAAGGTCCGCCGGTTCTGGTTCAGGTTCTGAGGACCCCGAAAACATCCCAATGAGAATGTAGCTAAAGAGCAAAAAAACCAAACTGATAGAAAATCTTCTGTCAGAGCGACAGGAGCAGAGACACGGCCTACGGCCTCACCATGAAGTATCCGGGTAGAAGCTTCTGCAGGAACTCCGCCTCTTTGTGCTGCACCGTCTTGATGATGAACTCGTCGTCGCTGGAGACGTAGAACAGAGAGCCGCTGGCGCCGGAGTTTGAGAGCTCGATCAGGGTGTCGTTGCACAGCGAGTACTGCAACCAGAACCAGCAGAAACTGAAAACCAGCTCCACAACCCACCCCCCGGCCCCTCAAACACGCCGCCGCGTCCTCCAGATCCCACCAGAACACGTACCATGTAATCATCGGGCCGGATCCCAAACAGCTCTCTGAAGTAGCGGAAAGCCACGGGAGCGTAGGTTTTGAACTTGAAGTCTCCGTAGTGGTGGGCCGGAGTCAAGTTACTGCCCTCGCTGCCAAAGGAGCAGAGACTGGTTAACACGCCACGGCGAGACGCCACCATCAGAGAGAAGCTGAACAAAAGACGTCCGTCTCCACCTGGGAAAGAAGATGCTCTCCACCACCTCAAAGTCCTGCAGCAGGACGTCCCGCTCGGGTTTCTGGGTCAGGCTCCCCACGGTGTGGGCGATGCCGAGCTGGATGGCGCCTTTCAGGGTGGAGGAGGAGGTCTGGCAGGGCGAGGAGGAAGAGGTTTCAGAGGAGAAAGGTCACGACGGCACAGATGGCAGCCTAACCGGTCTGACGGCAAACAGCCTCTGTCCCGCTGTTCACACACATGATTCTGCATGAATAACCGTCATATGATGTTCATGCAGAAATGTCAGGACGTCGTTGTTCTTCCTCCCACCCCCTTTCTGAGCACTTCATCACAACAGAAAAGAACAAAGGAAAGGCGTACATTTACAAGAGAAAAAAGAAGAAATAACTCGTACATTTACAGGTTTTCCTCTCAAATTTTAAGGGAAAAAAATTGTTAATTTATGAGAAAAAAACTCATAAATGTAAGAGAGAAAAAAAATTGTAAATTTACACGTTTTTTTCTCTTAAATCGACGGGTTTCTTGTTAATTTGCGAGAGAGAAATTTTTTTTTGTAATTTTATGAGAACAATTTTCACATTTTCAGAAAAAAGCTGAAATTATTGATAAAAATTTGTAGTTTGATGAGAAAACTCGTTATTTTATGAGAAAACAAAATCATCCATTTACGAGATTTTTTTCTCTTAAATTGTTGATTTTGTATCTAGTAATTTTACGAGAAAAAACTCGTAACGTTCATGACGTAATGAGACAGATGGACTATTACCAATAAATGGGATTAATGATCATAAATTCTGACTGCATTTGTGTGGCGGGAGCAGATCCCACCGATATTTCACTTCAGCTGGTGAGCCCCCCCCGTTTCTTTATTGACACACACTTCCTGACACGGGGGAGTGGCCCGCCATCATCTCCGCCAACAGAGCAGAGACTGTGCCGTGGGAACGCGCCCACAGAGGGTTTCCTATGACCAGGACACGCCCGCCTCTGCTGGACTTAGTGGAGCCGTCACCTTTTTGTACGTGGTCTCCCCCTGGGGATCGATTCCACGATGGCCGATGGTTTTCTTGGCGGCCTGGGACATGCCGCCGCCGGCGCCGCTGCCGCTCGCACCCTGGAGCCACAAACACAAAGAGGTGAAAGACTGGCACGCCAGAGGCAACATGGAACTTCTCAAGTTTCAAACAGGAAGGACCAGACGTCACGTCAGCAGAATCTTGCTCAACTCCTTTGGTGTTGACGACACATTCAGGCCTCGCTACACGTTTCCTGCTGAAATCAGAGGAAAGTCCTCTCTCACCTCTGCTGTCGCATTCTTGGCTGGAGCCGGTGAATCTGGAGACACAAAGAAAACCAGGAGTTACACGTGAACGGCAGACACCAGGGAACGGGGCCTCGAACCGTTTGGAGCCTCCAGCTCTTCCCGCTCAGACAGGACGGCGTTCTCCAGAACTGACTCTACGGGTTCCACAGAACGGCAGGAGGAGGACTGCATGAGTTCATGTCAGTCCACAGCTAAGCAGTTTCCTGCTTATTCTATAGAATGATCCATAACTTCATGTTACGTTTAAAAAAAAAAAAAATGAGAGTTTGAGAACAAAGTGAGGATCCAATCCCTTCAAAATAAAAGTTCTGGAGCCAACATGACGATGGTTTTCTATCCATCTTTGTCGTTGTTTCTGTTGCAGCAGCAAGAATCCATCTGTGCTGATCTGACAGAATAAAGCAGATGTTTGGTTTCTACGGTGGCCCAGAAGGGCCACAACACTTTTAGATTTCACAGCATGAAGCCCGCGTGTTGGCCTTCCACCAAGCTCCTCCTAATGGGTGAGAGGGGTTGCCATAGAAACTCCAATCGCTGTCTGGCTCCAACATGGCGGCGTGCGTATCGCAGAACAATGGCGATTCAATTGGCTTCATTTTCGTCAGACGTCGTCTATGGGTGTCGTCACGCCCACTCAGTCCAGTTCTATATACAATCAATGGGAGGAGGACGTCGACCGTGCCGCCCACGACTATGAGGGGAATTTCTGATCAACCTCTGCAGAAACGACGTCCTCAAAAACCTCACGCTTTTGGCTAAAACCGGCTTCATGGTGATTAAAAGATGCTTTGAAAGCAGATCAGAGGATGGGATGGAACCCTCAGCTCAGATGTTGGACCCTCAAAAGCAGGGGTCAGCAGGGGGGTCAACGTTTGTGCCGTGAGGGCCCAGTTCCTTACCAGCTGTGCCTTCACCCACTAACAGGCTACTTCCAATATGAAGAAATACAAAAACATTTCCAGACAGCACGTCTATTAGCCTTTCAACCCTATGTAAAATAACACTAATAAAAATGCTGTCATAACAATAGGGGACAAAGAAAATAGGTCCCATTTGAAATAATATTGAAACTATGTTTCAAACAAGCAGTAGTGTGTTTGTGGTACAGCGTTAGGAACAAAATACCATCAATATTTCTCAGAACTTCACAACCTCTGACGTGAAATTAAATGAATGTATAAATAATTGTGGTTTATTCCTCTGCCGTTACATTATGACACAATATCAGGTCATTCTGGGCTTTTATTGCATGTAAAACTATATGCGTTTATGTATATTACGCTCACTGGAGTCACATTTTTCTTCAGTTTCATGTTTTTATTGCAGCGTGTTCATGTCTCCGTGCTAAACTTTGTTTTTCCCCTACATGAACATAAACCGCCCGTTCATGAAGGCTGATGCAGAAAGCAGCCAGTATTTATACAGGTGGGCGGAGTCACAGTAACAGCGCTGCTGATTGGTTCCTTTCTTTAAAACCCCATGGAGGAAAAAAATCTCCTTGTTTTTATTTCAAATCTGAAAAATACTAACAGCTCAAATGCTTGCTGTTTTCACCCCCCCCCCATCCCCGCGTGCCACCGACTTTCCCTCCGCGTGCCAGCTGTGGCCCGCGTGCCCCAGGTTGCGGACCCCGCTCTGTAGACCTCTGCTGGTGTTCAGTCACATGTATGCGTTTAACAACGCAGCTGTGGAGAAGATGCTTTTGTCTTTCCCGCCATCTGACCCAGAACCAGCTGAAAGGTTCTGTTTGGACTTGCAAAGTTCTGGAAAACGCCTCCATGCATGAAGAGCACATGATTCCAGAGAAGAATGCAGTTTTAGATCAAAGGGAGATCAAACACGAGGCTACACAAAAACAAAAGGCGGGCGGGGTGGGGCTGCTCCGGCACAGAACCACCACCCAGTGGATCAGAACCACCCTCTGGATCAGAACCACCCTCTGGATCAGAACCAGCCAGCGGAACCTACTGTGATCCTGAAGTCCTGGCGGCTCCTCTGCAGCTGTGGCCATTCAGACTCCGCCCCCTCGTTCGGTCTGCTCCCACTGAGAAGGTTCGGGTTCCGATCCGGTCCAGAGGCTGGATCTGTTCAGAGAAAACAGGGGCGCATCAACAAAAGGCGTCCGCGTGACCCCGTGATCCCAGCAGCCCCCGCGGTGACCGTCGGATCTGCACGTAGACACCGGTTTCAGGGACCGGAATGCCGAGGAGAGGCTCGTGATGACATGGCGGGAGCGTGTCACGAATGTAGAAGCTCGCCCGAAGCCGAGACGTTAATTCACGAACCGAGAGCGTCTTCATCCATGGCCTACGATAACTACAACCGGAACTCCCGAAAACGCGACGGAACGTTCAAGACTCACTCTAAAGTCTGTGGGATGGGGCAGGACGGTCCCCGGGGAATCTAAAAACGGGTTTGAGGTCCAATGTTTGCCCCAAAACAAACCAACACGGAAGTAATCCGGAAGACTTCATGCTCCGGGTTTTACCCGGAATCAAGCGGCGAAGGCGTGACGGCGACTTCCGCTGCGCCTTCACAATAAAAGCCTTCAAAGCGTTGATGAGGAGCCGCCAAGGTTTAGTTCAGGATGAAAAGAGAAACCAAACAAACACGAACTGGATGATTGATGAATGTAATGAACAAAAATGACCACATTTAGACCACATCACTGTGATTTGACACAACCACCAACAAAATGAAGGGAAGAGCTGACGTCTCTTCACAAACACGTGAAGAACAGAATGATGAGTTCAGAAAAGGCTTCAGCAAACAACAAGTAAAGAACAGAGAAACGTCCCTTTATTGTGTGTTAGAAATTCAACTTCTCATTAATGCCAATATTTATCTTAACTGGAATTTAGAAAAATTATGATACAAGTTCTTCTACCAAAAAGAATCAAATGATCCACTTGCTGGTGATTATTGACGAGTTTTTAAAAGTATAAATATGAGAGAAAACATATCAAAAGACTCGTATTGACAATAATGGCCCAACCAAGTTTTATTTTGAAGATCCCACTTGACGACAGGAAATGAACGTCGCTTCTCACCTTCACACTGAACAGGTGAGGAACACCTTCGTAATTTTGGATCAATATGACTCAAAGCAAAACTCAGTTAAGACATTTAAAGTGTTTATTTGAAACTTTATTACATGTTTAATGATCACATTCTGACTTTAACAAAAAACAAACAGTTTTTATTTATTCAAATCCATGTTTTCAGAGACAAACTGCTTTAATGTCCCTTTTGGGCTCCAGTGGATAAAATGTTGTGCAGAAGGAAGCAAACTGGTGTTAAATGGCATTCCTGATGTTGGAGAACAGACTGATACAGTGAGATAGTGGGACGTATGCTGATAGTGTGTCTGAAACAAAAACCCGATATGGATAGGCGATAACTCCGTGGATAAGGTTCTGCTCCGTGGGATGCTGGGTCGGCCACCGTCTCTAGCAGACGTTTGGGTCGAAGCTGAACCCTGGCTCTTGAGGCATGGCTGGAGCGGTGTAGCCCGGCTTGGGGCTGTAGTCGGGGTTGGGCAGCTCGCTGTTGAAGCAGATCCAGCGCGCCGGTCCTTTGTCCTCACAGCACTCGTACACCACCGTCTTGGTGGAGGATTCCTCCACACAGAACTGGGACAGGGCCTGAATCCACTGGAGGACAAGAGATGGCCTGAATTCCACGCCGACACAAACTCAACTGTAATCAGAGTATTCTGCCTCCTGATATCTTCAGTACAGGGATTTCTGAAGGCTTGTTTTTCCACTGATTCATGAGGAAACACATGTATTTCTGTATGGTGTTATAATTATCAGCCCTAACACTGAAGCTTTCTTCCTTTTAATGCTCGACCCTTCCAGGGTTCCCCTGATCCGTCCAAGGACCCGAATGAACTTTTCTCATCTTGAATGTATGAACTGCCAAACTTCTCAGAACTGGAAATAAGCTGTTTGCCTATTTAAATGTGACCGTTTGGTTTGAATCTGCATAGATTTTGAGGCTGAGTTTGGGGATTTGAACCACCCAATAAATGGTCCCTGAGCGCGGTTGAGTCTGCAGCTCACCGCTCCCCCAGGAGAGGGGGTCAAACGTGGAAGAGTAAAGGTCACACACCTCTATGACAGGAGTGTGACCTTTACCTTTTACAGTAACTCATCAGATTCCCTTCCTGTCACGCTGACATTTCCCTCCTGACCTTGAGCGTCTGCTCTGCTGGAACATAACCAGATTTTCGGACTCTGAACAGCCTCAGGGACTCACGGCTTGCTGGGCGCAGCAGAGGATCTGGCTGGGCTGCTGTGCCACCAGTCCGCTGCAGCACAGACTGAACCAGGACTCCAGGCGGTTGATGGCCTTCCCACGCCGGCGGTCGTGGCTGTAACCAGACGGAGGAAAGAAGCTGTCCGGGTATCTGGGCCGGCCGCTCCCGTCCTGGCAAATGGCAGCGAGGTTCTCCGTTATGGGCAGAGCGGGTGGGAAGGGGACGTACGGGAAGACGGTTTTGGTTTCTATGGAAACGTAAAAGCACAGGTTGATGAAAGCTCCGGCAGACGGACGTTTGTGTCAGAGATGTTTACCTCCCAGCTGTGCTCCGAGGCAGGTCAGCAGTGCTGTGATCCAAACGGCTGTGAGTTCTCCTGCAGGAGCCATGACTGTGGAGGAGGTTCAGGCTGATCTGGAAGGCAGACGCCTCTCTGAACCGCTTATATTCACGCTGAGGGAGTGAACAGGCCGAGGGCTGACAGTGGGAGTGGAGAGACGGAAGGAATGTGGTGAGCGCGTCTGACGGAGAGACTCCAGATAAAAACCAAATCTGCCTCCTGCTGGGTTTTGTGTATTGGTCAACCATCCGGATGCTT